>JADRCD010028335.1:0-10343 GCA_019843815.1 Montemys delectorum
GGGGGGGTCTGATTTGATAGTAATTTTGTTCTTCTTATGAGATTGCGAACCCCTTCAGCTCCTTTGGTCCTTCCTTTAACTACTCCATTGGGAACCCTGTGCTCTGTCCAATGGTTGGATGCAAGCATCTGCTTCTGTATTTGTCAGGCTCTGGCAGAGCCTCCCAGGAGTCAGTTATATCAGACTCCTGTCAGCAAGGTCTTCTTGGCATTCACAATAGTGTCTGTGTTTGGTGGCTATATATGTGGAGGATCCTGGAACACCAAGATACAATTCACAGACTACACAAAGGTCAAAAAGTAGGAAGACCAAAATGTGGATGCTTCATTCTTTCTTAGAAGAGGGAACAAAATACGCCCAGGAGGAAATATGAAGACAAAGTGTGGAGCAGAGACTAAAGAAAGGCCATCCAGAGACTGCCATAATTTATTTATTTTTTACTCACATTATATTCCAATCACAGCCTCCTCCCTTCTTATACCCCAACTCATGTCCTTCCCTTCTCCACTTCTCCTCAATGAAAAAGAAGCTTCCAAGCTTTTTATTTGCAGGCCTTATTTGTGATAGTTAGTAGCTAGAAACAACCTAGATGTCCCACAACTTAAGAATGAATACAATAAATGGGGCTCATTTACACAGTTGCTAAGAACAAGGATATCATGAGTATTGCAAACAAATGGATGGGACTAAAAATATATCACCTGATTGAGATAACTCAGACCCAAAAGGACAGGCACGATACGTACTCACTATTAAGTGGATATTGGCAAAAAAGGAATGAATTCCCAGGATAAAATCCATAGAACTCAAGAATATTAACAAGCAGTAATACCCAAGTAAGGATACCTCAATCTTACTTGAGAGGGAGAGGGAAAATGGGAAATTGATCAGGTATGGGAGGCCAGTAAAATCAAAGGAAATATGCAACCTTAGGATGTGGGAGGTGTGGGGAGACCCTCTAGAAAGTACCAGAAACCTGAGAGGTGAGAGAATCACAGACTCAAAGGGAGTGATCTTTGATAAAATGCTCAAAAGTGGGAAGAGGGACTTGTAGAGTCTACCTCAATTAGAAAGACAGGACATCAAGTGGAAAGATGGGATTGTCATCCCACAGTCAAAAACTCTGACCCAGAATTGTTCCTGTCTGAAAAGTCTACAGGGAAAAATGGAGAGAAGACTGAGGGAAAGCAGGACCAGTGACTGGCCCAACTTGGGATCCAGCTCAGGGGAAGAGACTCCAAGGCCTGACAGTATTTCTAATGCTATGTTGTGAATACAGACTGGAGCCTAGCATGGCTGCCCTCTGAAATGTCCAATAAGCAACTGAACTAATCAAAAGCAGATATTTACACTCAACCACTGGGCTGAAGTAAGAAAATCCTGTGGTTGAATTTGGGAATGACTGGTAGAAGGTGAGGAGCAGGGTGACTCCATAGGAAAACCAGTAGTTTCAACTAATCTGGGCCTCTGAGATTGTTCTGACACTGAGCCAACAAACAGGCATCATATGCCAGTTGATATTAGGGTCCCAATGCATATTCATCAGAGGACTGACTGATATGGCCTCAGTGGGAGAAAACATGCTTAACCTTTGAGAGACTTGAGGCCCCAGGGAATCTTGAATGTTGGTAGGACCATGATGGGGGGACATGGGGAAGGAAGAATGGGATGAGTAACTATAGGAGGGTGAACCAGTAAGTGAGTAACTATACTGTAAAAATTAGAGGTAATTAAAAATAACAATTGTTAAAATCAAGTTAACATGCATATCATATGCTGTATATTAGAGATGATTTTGTTTACATGATTTATCATCCTAGTATTGCTGCAATAGTCTCCTTCAATCGTTTCTTGCTAGAGAAATTCTAGTGTTACAAGACCACATATACCAGTACCCAGTAATCATAGAACATTGAGTAGCATGATCCTGTATTTTGGAACAAAAATAGATGTCTGGAAAGCTTTGGTGCTGGCTCAATGACATCTGAAGACTGATTATCAGCTACAACCTATTATTTCAATTTTATCACTGTTTATTTTCACCTTTGGTATACTTGAAGTTAATAGAAAACAGTCTCAATATAATGGAGAGAGAATGCTAATGAGCATTGGCCATCAAGATACATTCTGAATGTTTTGCAAAACAATGGCATCACTTTTAGCAGAAATTTTCCCTTTGGCCTAATAAGTTTACTCAGATAACTGATCTACTTTCTCACATATTGAGGAAGCAAAACCTATCACAACATTTCCACAGATTACAATGTAGAGACATGCTGGGAGTTGAAATGTCATGTTTCAGTGTCAATATCTCAGAAGTTTTCTATAACTAAATAAAACAATATAGCAAAGACTGGAAATAGACAAAGAATTCTTGAGTCTGGGTTTTGTAAAGTTTCAAAACAGGGGTAGGCTTCTCTTGAGGCAAATATTAAACTTGAAACTTGGACATTTGAAACTAAAATAAACACATAATTAATGACTCATCTATATGGAATTTTAAATTAGAAAACTCATGTGAAAAAACTAGGAAGAAATTAATAATCACTTACATCACAAATGAAAATGTACACTAAATATGATTGAAGGCTTTGCTGAGATCGGAGACCTTAGATCTCGACAGCCATGTTTGATCTGCAAGATCTGAAAATTCAGATTCAAGACTGAACATTAGCTTTTGCTAAAGAGGACTGTCTTCTCTAATATTAACTTTTTCTTGAAATTATATTATTATTTGTCCAGTGATAATTTTTGCAAATATTCATCTTTTTTTGTTTTTTACATTTAACTATAATATCCCAAAGAGTACCTGAACATATCTAGTTCTTGGCAAGTATGTGTTATTTAACTGCAAAAACTTATATATGTTGTGAGGCAGTAAGCAGAACTACTGCAGGCAGGGTTGTCTGTGGACATCTGTTGTCTACAGTAGCAGTTTATAGACCAAATTTTCCCACTCTACCTATGTTCTCTGTCTTTTCTCCCTCGGTTATAAGCCTGTAGAAGCCTGGATTCTTCATCTTCTCTGAGAGCATGATAGTGTCTGACGTTAGGTAAAATTTCAGAACTGTTTGTTGACAGTTTAGTATATGTATATTGATATTTGCTATTTATCAGTATGTATATACCAAATTAAAGATACTATGAAATGATTGTTCTCTCAATATTAAGCTGATCTGTCACAACCCCACTGAGAACATTCCTTGGCTGACTATATGTGAATTTTCTATCCATTGTTAGTAATCTCATATTTGTGGCCCAAAATCAAGGAGATAATGTTTTCTCTATTTTTGTCTGGGCATAGCTAAATCACCTTCTCCTCATGGTTTCTGACACCCACAGGATGTGGTTTTCACAGTGTCTCACACAGAAATACATAGCCATGTCCTCATTTTTGAGATTGCTGATCTGCAAATATGCAGTGCTGGCAGAGGTTTCCAAAGAGAAGGCAAATTGTCCCTTGAAGTCTTCAGCATATTTTGGCTCCCCAGTATGGTGTTGATCCAGCCCATCCACTTTAAACCCTTTCCTGCAACCTGTTTCACCCACTCCATTCCATAGCTTGTGAAAGTATACCCAGAAGCCTTGCAGGAGATCTTCACTGTCTCTCTGGATCTTCTTCAGCTCAGGTCCAGATTGAACTAACTGGATCTGTGCTTGGGTACCTGTAAAGAGAACACAGGGAGGTGAGGATTCATGGAACTGCCTCAATTTCCATTGGAGCATTTGTTTCTGATGTCTTACTTTGGGCTGCTTCCATGAGGAATACCAAGTTCCACACCCAATCCATGATGTCTAAGACTGAGGCTCAGTGCTTCCTTGAGACTAACTGGGCACTCCCTTGCTGGTATGTAAAGTGAGCTTCAGATTTCTACTCTAAAGTCTTCTATAGATTTGCATATGAGTGGGATCCAGAGGTCATATTGAACTAAACCAGATACACAATCAGATTCACACAGATCCCTGACCCTAGGTAGCTGAGTCTGTGCTTTATGGTATCTGCTGTTTATGACTTCATGCTGATTGTGCAGTCATCCAAGTCCTCCACTTGAGCTGTGTTCACTCCCTGGTGTTTTCACCCATACACCTCACAGTCTCACTGCTTATTCCTGAGCCATATGCATGTAACAGGGTAACAGTGGCCCACGGCAACCAGTCAGTAAGTGGTTGTCTTGTTCTGTGCTCCAACTCAGTGACTTCATCCTTTGCAATTGATACTGCACTCAGAATACTGAGACCTTTGCATCAGTACATCCTACAGATTCAAAAATGGATTCTGTTCCTGAACTCTTATAGTCATCTGCACTCCTATAGCAGTGACTGGCCTTTCCTAATGAAATTTGTATAATTAAAATATATTTCTTTTTAAAAATTGGATATTTTATTCATTTATATTTCATGTGTCATCTCCTTTCCTGTTTCCCTAACCCGTCATGGGAACCCCCCATCATCCCACCTCCCACTGCTTCTATGAGGATGTTGCTACATAAAAACACTGACACATAATTAAAATTATAAGAATTTGAAAAGAAAGAACATTTTAACAGTAAATTAACATATGTGAAAAATTATATTATAAAATGAAAGGTCTGCATTTATTTCATGTAGTTTTGGAACTAAAATATTCAATGCTTTAACATGAAGAAACTGTATTATACAACCAGGTATTTAGAAGTCCCAAGGAAGACCCTTTCTAATTTTAATATTATTTCTGCTTTTTTATTCTCCAAACTTATTAAGACTATGAAGAATTAGAGGAACTTAATTCTGCTTACTTTCCACATTTAATACTTTCCCATCAGTTCTTAAAATGAGACAGCAAAAGCAACAATACTGACTGAAAGTATCATACAGTCATCAGAAATAGAATTATGAATAGATGTGATAACCAAGGTATCCTGTATTTGAGTTAAAATGAAACAGTGTTGTTTAATGTGGGCTGCATTCACTATCAATAGTGTGGACTAAGGATAGACAATTACAATGCGGGGTTGCAGAGTTAATACAGTGGGAATGAGAGAGTCAATAGAAGAAATGAGTACAACTGTGCTGTGGGATCAGACCAGAATTTTTCACTGCTCTATTCATGTTCTGTTAGCATAGGTGTTGTTTCACAAGGGAAGTCAACAATTTCTACCTATAGTTGCAGTTTGTTCTGCATACTTGAAATGAAGAAGAAGGCCAGGCCTGAGAGAAAGTGCCTTCTGGACTTCTGTGTACCTGCTCAATGATATAAATGAAACCATGGGAATTTGGCACCTCCTGCTGTATGAATGTGCCCCTGTAGCGTGACAAGGTTCCCCCATTATAGTCAAAGCATCACCATAGCCTCTGGCACATGCTTTATCATCCATAAAGTCCTTCTTTTAAGAACTTTAAGTCCTATGATTTGGACTTTGGGAAGATGAAATTGAAGAATTTATAATTTTCTGATAATATTTAGATCATACTTCAAAATCATGTCTTTCTGATTTATTTCTGCCATTGATACTTAGGTGCCGCAACCATAGGTGACTTCTTATGGCAAGCAAAAGAGCATGCCTATTAGAAATATTAGATGTAGCCTTTGTCAGATATTGGTGCTGTGAAGTAGGCCTGGCATTTTAGCTCATATCCACGTTTCAGTGACTATGTACCATTCAATTCCTTTTGGGATTGGGTTACCTAACTCAGGATGTATATTCTAATTTCATACATTTGCCAGCAAAATTCATGAAGTCTTCATTTTTAATAGCTGAAGAGTACTCCATAGTGTAAAGAACACATATTTTCTCTGTCTATTCTTCAACTGAGGGACATCTAGGTTGCTTCCAGTTTCTAGCTATTATGAATAAGGCTGCTGAGAACATAGTGGAGCACTTGTCTTTCCAGTATTGTGGAGTGGTATAGCTGAGTTTTCAGGTAGTACTGTTTCCAGTTTTCTGATGAACCACCAGGTTGATTTCAAGAGTGGCGGTAACAGTGTGCAATCCCACCAACTATGGAGGAGTGTTCACATTTCTCCACTTCCTTACCACAATATGCTCTCTCTTGAGCTTTTGATATTAGCCATCCTGATTGCTGTCAGGTGGAATCTGAGGATTTTCTTTGATTTGCACTTCACTGTTGACTAAGGGAAGTTGAACCTTTTTTAAGTGCTTCTTGGCCATTATAGTTTCCTATGTTTAGAATTCTCTGTTTCTCTCTGTACTTCATTATTTAATTAGGTTATTTTGTCTTTTGGAGTCTGACTTCTTGAGATCTTTATACATTTTGGACATTAGCCCTATCAAATGTAGAGTTAGTGAAGAACTTTTCCAAATTTGCAGGTTGCATTTGTTCCCATTGACTGTGTCCTTTGCCTTAGCCTTACAGAAGCTTTTCAGTTTCAATAGGTCCCCTTTATCCCTTGTAAGTCTTAGAGCCTGAGCTATTGATGTTCTCTTCAGGAAAATTTCCCAAGTGCCAATGTGTTCTAGAGTATTTTCTACTTTCTCTTCTATTAGATTCAGTGTATCTAGTGTTATGTTCAGGTAAAAAGGGTTTATATAATCAGGTAGATTGTGTTAGAAAAATTAATTTTCCTTTCCTTTGGTTGTCAGTTGGAGATAATTCTGGTGAGAGACAGTGGATTGTGTTCAATTCTACTCTTGGCACCAGAATTTTACCTGGCCTTGTATATGTTGTGACAGTCTTTGTGATATATGATTCACTATGTTTGTTTCCATCTTCTGAAGGAGGAAACTTCTCTCCTGAGCAAGATATATATATATATATATATATATATATATATATATATATATATATATGTGTGTGTGTGTGTGTGTGTACACATATATGTACATAAACATATATATATATATGAAAAGCATGAATTCTATAAGTGTTATCTTCTTGCTATGATCATTTAGCAGAACTGTAGCATTTATTTTTTGCCTAAGTCACTGAGCTAGCTGTAATTAAGTTCTTGGCTACATGAAAAATTTTGAAAATTGTTCAATCTTATAAAATCAGCCTGAAATGAAATCACAGGTTGGTTGGATACTCAAACAAAAGGTACTGCACATACTAACAAAGAATTAAAGTAAACAACAGCCCAGCAATAAACACTTTGACCTTCTATGTTGTCACCCCTGAAAACACAAATATGACTTTGAACTGTATTCTCAAACCCTATCTTTATAGCTCCATATAAATCTCTCTTGCTCTCATCATCTACCAGCACCTGACTAAGACAAATGTAGATATTTACAGCCAACCATTGGACTGAGTTGAGGACCACCATGGGAGAGTTAGGGGGAGGAATACAGGAACTGAAGAGGATGGTAATCACATAGGAAGACCAAAAGTGACAATTTAACTGGACCCTTTGGAGCTCTCCAAGTCTAAGTCAACAACCAAAGAGTATACTTGGCCTGGCTCATGGCCCCCATCACATACATAGGTAAGGACTGCCTTGTCTGGCTTCACTGGGTAAGGATGCTGCCAATTCTGTAAAGATTTGATGCCCCAGAGAAGTGAGGTTCAGGGTGGGAGTTTGGAGAGTGAGGATGGGATATGTAGATGGATTAGGGGTGTGAGTAGGTGATAGGATGGGTAGTTGGGGGCGCAACCTCTCAGAAGCAAAGGAGATTGGAAATGGGTGGAAGATCTCTTAAAAGGGATTTTGTGAAGGGGGGAAATTTGGAATGTAAATAAATAAAACAATTAAAAAGCAAACAAACAATAGAGCCTTACCATGAGTTTGTAAAAAACAGTCTTTAACATTTAGGTCTTCCAAGGCTCATCTTCCAACCTGTCATATAAGTCTGATCTACATCATCACAAAGATCCTCCCACTTCTTCTGTGACTTTGTAAAACATTCAGTGGCCCAGTTTCATTCCTTCTGCTCTTCAGATCCACAAGGACTTGCTTTTTTCTCATTACTAGGTAGGCCCCCACCTTCTCAAAGAAAAGACCCAGCTGGACTTTTAGAAAGATTAATTTCCTGCACTACCTGGTCTCAAAGAGCAGCTTTGACATATAGGGTTAACTGAGGTGAGAACTGATTTTGAAGATTAACTGGGACTGTGGAAAATGCTTCCTGAGTGAAGAGAAAAAAAATCCTTTGGAGGCCCACAAGAGGCCATTGGAATAAAACTCCTTGGGGATTGTGAAAAAAAGGAAACCAGGAAAGGGGAAATCATTTGAACTGTAAATCAAGAAAATATCTAATAAAAAATAAAAAAATTCGAACTTCAATAACCATTGCAAATAAAAGCAATAAAAAGTAAGTATCTGAATACAATAACAAATTCTGATAAGATATAGTTATTTTATATTTAGGCCACAAATATAATAACATAACAAAGCTATTTATGTAATTACTTTTAAAGTCTGTATTCCTTGGTAAAGATAGGCTCTCTGGGAAAAATAAAGTTTAGCATTTCTGGGTCAGTCTGATATATGCAACATTATGGCTAATATCCACTGATCAGTGAGTACATACCATGCAGTTCCTTTTGGGGCTCAGATATACAGCTCAGGATATTTTCTAATTTCATTCAGTTGTCCACAAAATTTATGATGTCCTCACTTTTAATAGCTGAATAGTGTTCCATTGTTCAAATGAACCACATCTACTGTACCCATTGTTCAATTGAGAGGCATCTGAGTTTCTTCCCTTTTCTGGATACTCTGAGTAAAGCTGCTATCAACATAACGGAGCATGGGTCCTTGTGGTCTGTTGCAGAATCTTTTGTGTATATACCCAAGAGCTGGGTCTTCAGGAAGAACTATTTCCAATTTTCTGAGAAACAGCTAGATTGAAATGCAGAGTGGTTCTATGCGTTTGCAATCCATCAAGCAATGGAGAAGTGTTTTTCTTTACCCACATCTTCACTCGAATGTTCTGTCACTTGAAATAATGATCCTATCCTTTCTGATTAGTGGAAGGTAGAAGGAATCTCATTTTGATTTGCGTTTTTGCTTTCTAAGGATATTGAATATTTCATTAAATGCTTCTTGGCCATTCTTGATTCCCTTGTAGAAAATTCTCTATTTATCCCTGTATTCTATTTTTTAATTCAGTTACTCAATTTTTTTGGAATTTCCTTCTTGAGTTCTTTCTATAGCTTGGATTTTAACCAGCTATTGCACATAGAGTTAGGGAAGATCTTTTGCCAGTCTGTAGGCTGCTGTTTTGTCCTGTTAACAATGACTTACAGAGACATTTTAGTTTTATGAGGTCCCATTAATCAATTTTTGATCTTACAGTCTGGGCCATTGGTGTTTTGTTTGACAAATGGTTTCCTGTATCAGTGTACTCAAAGCTAATTCCTACTTTCAGTTCTATGAGATTTAGTATATTAGTTTTATGGTGAGGTCCTTGATCTACTTGGACTTGAGTTCTATGCACGTTGATGAATGTGAATGTATTTGCATTCTTCAACATGATGACACCCAATCAGAGCAGTACTATTTGTTTTCTTTTTTCTTATTTATTTATTTTTTATTTATTGTTAATTATCTTTAATCTTTTTTTAGTCCAGTCACTATCCACATCTCAGTCTTCTCTCCAACACTTCTGCATCTCATTCATCCTGCCCTGTTTCTAAGAAGGTGCCCCCCAAAACTGCTTGGCTTCTTAATTCCCAAGGGCCTCAAGTATCTCAAGTGTTAGGAACATCTTCCCTCACTGAGGTCAAACCAGGCAGTCTTTAGCTGTATATGTGTCAGAGGCCTTGTACCAGATAGTGTATGCTCCCTGCTTTGTGGCTCAGTTTATGAGAGATCTCAGGGGTCCAGATTTTTCTGAGACTACTGGTCTTCTTATGGAGTTTTCATCTTCTTCAACTTCTTTCATCCTTTCCCCAGTTCAACCACAGGGGTCCTAAACTTCAGACCATCTGTTGGGTATAGTCTTAATGGAAACAGAAATAAACATATCTGCTGTAACTTTTTATTCAATTTTTTATTTAAATCTGTTGAGAACTTTTGACAAAAGATGCTTGGAATACCATGTGATCATGTATCCTGAAAAAGTATAAGAACTAGATATGAAGAAAATGAATAGAGAAGAGCTGAGAGTCAGACAGGCATTTTCTCATGATTAGATAAGTTGTTTTCTTAATGGCAGGCTTCTTACTGACCAGGACAGTTCATTTTTCATATATATCAGGGTTATATTCATTCAGCAATAACAAAGTAGAAGGTTTTCTTTCTATGAGCAATAAAAGCTAGAGCTTATTTTCATCCAGAGTGAATGTGTACTGTCTGTATTGGTGCTTGCTCAATGAAACCTGCTCACAGGGGCTTTTGCTCCATCCACCAAACACACACAAATACACACACACACACACACACACACACACACACACACACA
>JADRCD010028351.1:0-11730 GCA_019843815.1 Montemys delectorum
GGAGCTTCTTAGGGCTAATATATATAATTATTAATTAATTATTAATAATATATTATTATTAATATATATACTAAAACAAAATGCAATAATATAACACAAAAATTAACACTTTGTAATTGGACAAAACAAAGAGAAGGAAAAGAGCCCAAGAGAAGGTACAAGAAGCAAAGCCCCATTGATTTGCACATTCGAGAATCATATAAAACCACTAAAATGGAAGTCATAATATATACACAAAGGACCTGGTAGAGGACCGTGCAGGGCCTGTTTTTATATCAACGGTCTATGTTGATCTTTATTTGTCTTTATTGTGTGATAATTATTACTCTTTTAAAATTAATATTCATTTCTTAATTTATTATTTATATGTGTGAATGTATGTTGACTGTAGGGATGATGGTGGAAGCCAGTATATGATTCAGAGCCACCTCACTTCCTCCAGCTGAATTTATGTGCAGCTGTGACATAGCTACTCAAAATCAAACCCAGACCCTCTGGAAGAGCAGCAGGTGCTCCTAAATATTGATACATCTCTCTAGCCCCTAATTATACCCTTTGTTTACCCATGTTTCCTCTTAGTTCCAGTGATTGTATGTACAGAGTGTCATTTTGTGGTTTTAATTGAATTATTATTTTTTTCAGTCATAATTTCATCTTGGCCTGAGCTGATTTTGGGGATTGGTTGTAAAACATGCTGTGAGAATGACAGAATTAATTTAGCATAGATTGTTCTCCGTTTCAAAGGTTCGTGGTGCAAAGTGAAATTTTAGCTGATACATTCATCTGAGTAGAGAAGATGTAGCATTAATTAAATTTAGATTATGTTTCTGGAAGCTTCCTTGTGCTGTTTAATGGTAAGATTGTAATTTTCCAGGAGCATGGAAAATACTAAACATTTGAAGATTTCTTTAGTCATTTTATTTTCTCATTCACATTTAGAATTTTATGAAGGGAATTTTCTTTATTTTCTGATGGGCTAGCAAAGGATATATTTGTTGCTGTTGAACCATTTATGGTACATGATGTTTTCCATGTTCACTACTTAGATCTATAATTCAGTATTCATATAATAGTAATAAATTAAGATTTAATAGTTTCATATGAATTATTCAAGCCTTGTAACTGGAATATAAAAATAATTTCTATATTCAAGTTTTTGTTTTAATCAGAAATGATGTTAAATGGAATTTTGTTGTCATATTCTATTAATTTATATACCATGCTCAAGAAAAATATACCACTTTCATTTTTTTGTTATCTACACACTATTTTCCACTTCTCATTGTTTTATTATTATTTTTAAATGTATGCACATTTGCATGTGTAGAAGTAGAGGCTAGGAATAATATGTTGAAGTCAGTTTTCTTTTTACAGTGTGAGCCCAAGCATCAAACTTATATCATAATGCTTGGTGACAAATGACTTTATCTAGTAAAGTATCTCTCCTGTTCCAGATTTATTTCCTTTCTACCTCATATTTTAAACTTCTCTGTCTTTATTATTGTCTAAGGGGTTTTCCTTAGTGGCAATAGGCTTCAAAAGTGATTATATAAATATTTTGATGATAAGTTGAGGAAAATGTATACTTAAGTAACAAGCAAACAAAAATAAAAATATGTGTTTTAACCTGATTATATTTTTTCAAAATATTTATTAAATTTGTAAAGAAAATACAATATTAATGACAACCAATGTTATTAGTTCAAAATTGTTCAAATAAATTTATTGTACTTTTTAATTAAAAGTTTTTGCACTTCAAATATTCCTACATTTAATTCTTCAAGAGAATCAGTTTTATATTTTGTATATGTGCAAACATTTAAAAGTAAATATATAAGAGTAGTAGGTATTGGTCTATAACGTTAAATGTTATTTATCTTTATACCATGAGAAGTCTTGTGTATTGGGATTCAGACAAAGAACAAATAGATGAGGTGCATATTTTACATACTAAAGTAGACCTGGCCTCCAGGTTCTTCCAGCATCCCTCAGTCCCTACCTGTTGCAGGGCATGGCTGGATGGCTGGCATACTCTGTTCAGCAGATGCTCTTCCCTATATATTCCAGATACTTTGTTCCCTCTCTCTCTCTCTCTCTCTCTCTCTCTCTCTCTCTCTCTCTCTCTCTCTTTCCTTCCTTTCCCCCTCTCTCTGAATTTTCTTTTTGCCTCAGTGTGCATGCCCCCGTCTCCCTCCATCCATGTGGTGTCTTCCCTGACTTTGTCCCTTGGTACCAGTGAAAGGCCAGTCCAAGAGTGGTTTCCCAGTAAGCCTGCCTTTATACACTTTAATTTGGCTTGGATTGGCTCATTTCACCAGGGGAGAATAACTTATCAATGTGTATTTCAAGATCCATGAATTGGATCAGGAGGAAAGAAGTGTTCAATACCACAGAGTAATAATATTACTTTAGGAAGAAAAAAAGAAATCTGTGGCATTCATAATCTGTGAAGAAGGATGTGGAAAACTAATCAGTTTGCTTTATTACTATCTGAGAAAATTAGTAGGAACTTTCCCTACAACTCCAAAGTAGTAGCCTACTCAAAAATAGCACAAAATGGGAAGGTTGTTTCACATGGAATTATTTTTTCTTTATTTAATCATCAAGCATCATTTTATCTACATGCTCTGAAACAGACTTCTTCTCAGGTAATATTGGTTACAAGTCAGTGCTATGACTATTCATCCATTTTGTTGCTTATGCTAGGTTTTATTTTTCCTTTGCATTAGAAATAACATCTTTTCCTTAAATACCTCTGCTCCCCTACACATATACACTGTAGAAGAAACATTACGCATAAGCATCAAGGTTCTATTATAGAATACAAGCTGAGAAAAATAAATTGTTGCTATTATATAATCATCCATGTCTATTATTGATAGGTCTAAAGTGGACCTACCAAAATGGCAGTGCTGGAGACAATATCCAAAGCAGAAGAGGCTCTGAACAGGTAAATGGCCTGAACCAACTCAAAGATCTGCTTTTCAGCCTTTTTACTTCTCCCCCGCCCCATCCACTTTAAGACAAACCCTTGACAGTTTGATCTTAAATATAGATCCTTTCTGCTACCTATTAAGTGGTCTAGTTCTGCTATTTCATTGTACCTTTGCTTACATATGGTCATAGAGAGATATTAGCCCTCACTAGGGAAGCTATCTTAGAGAGAGACAAAACCATTAACATATATACAGATTCTAAATATACATTCCACATCCTTAAACCATCATGCTTTCACTTGACAGGAGAAGGGTTTCCTCACTATCAAAGGTATATCTATTATTAATGGCCTTCAAATTCTAAAACTGTTAGAATACTCTTATTTTTCCCAAGTAGGCATCAGTTAATCACTGCCCACTGTCAAGATCACCAGACCCTAATGACATAGCTTTGGGAAATGTTTTTGATGACAAGATCACTACTCTCCTTCCTGTATTCCCCTCTTGGCTCATCCAAGTTTAACTCCTACTTTCTCTGAGTTCTAATAACTGGCCCTCCAAAGGTACTGGAGTGGCTATAGGCCCTAAGGACTAGAATTTTCTACAGGACAGGTATTGTCTCTTCAGTAATCAAGCCTCTCTACTGCCTCCTCCAACCTCTCTTCTTCTACCTTAGTCTTTATATCTTTCTTAAAGCTATCACCCAGGGATATTTTACCTGTTTTCAAACCTTCCTATAGCAGGCCTGGCAACCCTCTTTTTAAAATCCATGCCAATTTTGGTGTAATCTTGGGGATGGGACTGGTAGATAAACTTCACATATATGCCTCTAAAGGAGAAATATCTATCTTCTTACCATCGTAGAAGCTTCCTCTATTGTGGCTAGGACTTCAGAAGTGGTCTATTCCCATCTCATTAATAGTATTTTTTGCCAAGATTTAGACTTCTTAGATCCATATAATTGGAAAGTAGCCTGTCACTGATCTCTAAAGTCACAGGAGATGATGGTGAGGCAATGGAAGGATTCTGCTTACTGGCTTGTTCCCAGTGGCTCTTTCAGCCTTCTTGTTTATTGAAAACAGGACAACCAGTCCAGGGATGGCAATATCCACAATGAACTGAATCCTCTCCCATCAATCACTAAATAAGAAAACGCCTTGTAGCCAATATTATGGAGGCACTTTCTCATTTGAGGTTCCTTCCTTTCAGATATGTTTAGCTTGTGTCAAGTTGACATAAAGCCAGCACAGTGGTACTGCCAAATTAAAGGACTCTTTAATTGTTCACTGTGGAAAGCGGAGGTGCTTGCCTCTTCCTCAGTGAACAATGTTGCTGCTGTGTGACCTAATCAGGTCAACTGGAAGAGAAAATTTAGGACTTAAATGAATTGGTTTATAAACTGCCAATGTAGAATTCTTCCTATAGTCCACTCTGAAGCTGGGTCCTATCCTTCCTCAGCCCACTGTTGACTATCCTCATGATAATGTTTATTCCCTGTCTCCTCAGGTTCTTCAGGAGAAAATTAATGAAATATCCCAAAGATAAATAAGCCAGATATAGCTGATAGAATTTTCTCAAGTCTCCTACCATTACTACTGGCTTGAGCCATTGCTTAAGACCAGTATTCCAGAACTTACCTCTTTCTTTCAAGCCTCCAATCAGCAATAAGTACCCAGAGGACTATTGACAACCTTTATCATCAACAAAAGCATGGAATATTATTGTTGGTCTATAATGTATGTTAGCATGCATGCTTTACTCATGTGGGTATGCAAGCATATGGTGGATGATGCCATAGTACACTTGTGGAAGTCAGAGAACAACTATCCAGAGTTGGTTCTTTACTTTCTCCTTGGGTTCCAGGATTAAACTATGGCTTAAGCAGCAAACATTTTTATTTGCCAAGCAATCTCATCTCAGAAAGCTTTGTACACTATGAAGAATAAGCCATAAATGATCTTATCAAGCTTCACTTTTACATTCAGTTACTTCTAGTCTTTCTAAATCATGACGAAATGCACCACTTAACAAAACAAGAACAAACTTAACAAAAGGAAGAACAGTCTGTTTAGTCTGAAAAAAGTGTCTTCAGCAGGTCAGTATTCCTGACCACCAAAGCCTATGTTTTCAGTTAAACGTTTATGTCATCATTGTCTCCAAGGCTATTCAACATTTAAAAAATTTTAAAAGAAAAACAATGCATGTAAGTATAAGCTGTTAGTCATAAAATACTAAATTATTCATTACAGTAAAATATAACTACTTTTTAGTGGTATTGTATCATGTTATATGTTGTTGCAGCTTATGTGAACTGATAACATACTTTCAAAATTGTGGCTGGAAAAAAGTTCCCTACTTATATTTTCTTGGATTTTTATGTATTGGTTATCTCTTTGCATTACAGAGTGACCTAAAATACAATGAAGAAAGGTGAATAACCCACTGATTTTCTGTATTTTCAGTACAGACTAATTTGAATAAGAATCAAAGTGAAAAGTGGAATTTTTCAAATTCAAAACCAAATTAATACAAATCAGTTTCTTCATTAACAAAATAAAATGGAGAGAACTTTCCACATATGAGTTGCACTTGCAGGGGATCAGAATTTTAGGTTACAAGGTGGAAAAACACATACACGCACTGTGGTGGTTTGAATACGCTTGGCCCATATGGAGTGGCAGTTTTAGGAAGTGTAGTCTTGCTGGAGTAGGTGTGGCCTTGTTGGAAGAAGTGAGTCACTGTGTAGGCAGGCTTTGAGATCCTATGCTCAGGCTCAACTTAGTGTGGAAGATACCACCCTGCAAAAAGGATGTCTGCAACCAAGTTTCCTCCTCTTTGAGCTAAAGATGTTAAACTCTCAGCTTCTCCAGAACCATGCTTCCTTCTAGGGTGATACTGGACTGATCCTCTGAAACTGTAAGCCAACTCCAATGAAATGTTTTGCTTTATAATAGTTGCCTAGGTCATGATGTCTCTTTATAGCAATGGAAACCCTAAGGCACACACATAACATGTGTGTGTGTGTGTGTGTGTGTGTGTGTGTGTTTGTATGTATGCGCATGAATCCCCATGTCCATGTCCATGTGCATTTTACACAGATATATTCATTTTCATCCAGAATGAAAACTTAATGACCAACTTAAAATTTTATTTTATTTGTTATTATTTAGAAGTTATTATTGAAGAGGTGACATGCCACAATATATATGTAGAGGTCAGCATAATTTTTAGGAGTGCTTTCTGTTATGTCCTCTCACCTTTCTGCTGGTTCTTTTCAACTCTGGAACTTGAGCTAAGGTCTTCAGGTATATAAAGTTATAAAAACAAGATCAGTTGTCTCAGTGTGCCTAAATGACTGACTTTTAAATTAAGTGGTAGCCATTTGTTCTGATCTGACGCTAAATACCATTTTCCAAAACAGCTGTTCATCAACAAATGGTAAATACAAGTACACACTGTTCTTTTTATTAAAGAAGGGAAAACTGTCTAAATTTCATGACTCTTGATAAGAAAAAAGCATTGAAGACTTTCTTAAAAGAAAAAAGTCCACCAAACTACTCATTGACACAAGGATCACACCCAAAACATATAAATGGGGTAGAGTGGCTTCCTGAAAATTTCTGGGGAAAATTCCTAATAAGTTTTAGCTTATTGCATAGCATATTTGAAAAAAAACAGTGCTGCATATTTTGTATTTGGAAAAAGTAAAATATGTGTAGTGCTTTTGAGTGAATGAATCTTCTTAAAATGGGTACTATTTCCCCTAATTCCAGCCCAGGATGCTAATGGAATTGATTTTCAACTGTACTGTGGATGAAAGATAATAAAGCATAGGTATGGGTACCATAGATCTGTCAAATATTCAACGAGATAAGATAATTTAAGCAATCTAGTATAAAGGTACTGCAAAGTAACTATTGAGTATGGTTCTTTTGTTTTGTTTGTAAGTTTGCTTAAATTGGGAAGTGTTTAGTTTCCAAAATTATCAGCATTTATTTTGCCACTAAGAGTGAGTCAATGGATGGAGGCCTATTACCTGAATTTTTAGGAGCACAGTTATACAAAGAGAGCCAAGAAAATTCTTTGAAGGCCAAAATATATATTATTTTCTCTCCACATTCCCACTATGCTTTTTGCATTTTTAGAATTCAAACAGTTTTCCTCAGGAGGTAAAGTCATTTCTTTTAACTACACAAGAACATTTCAGAGATTCTTTAAAATAGCCACCATTAAATACACTCAAGGAAATTCAGAAACCCTGGCTTCTTCAACTGGAAAAAAAATGGATCTGATACCTTTTTCCAGTAAGGGAGAGAAATAAGTATTCTCTTTTTTTCCCTCCATTTAAAGATTATTACAAACTTGAAGATACAAGAAGCTACTCACAGATAAAATATCTGTGCTTTGAGGTCTTTTGGGAGCATTTGCCTTCTTCCTTTGTGATATAAAAGGAAAATGCTTTTTTCTAGTTTTTCTTTATGTTTTGGAATATTCACAAACACACACACACACACACACACACACACACCTCTGAACATCATCTTTTTTATTTGCTCCTTACTGTTACTTCCTTTAAGTAATCCACAGCAAAATTAGGGTCTCAGCATGTCCTAGAGCCACATGACCACCTTCTCCATCCGTGGTGGAATGTTGAAGGGCCCAGTCTTGTGCAGGTATCCACAGCTAGGTAATATGTGGATAGTCTCTAATCACTAAAGCAGAATAATATTTACTTTATCAATTACATATCACCTAAGCAGATAAAACATTTGGCTTTAAGTCAAACCTCTGGTAAAAAACAAACAAACAGACAGACAGACAGACAAACAAACAAAAAACCCTGCTTTGATCAAATTACCTGAAAACCATTGAGGACATAAATAACTAATTTCATTAATCCATTCGTATATGCACAGATAATATATAGTATGTTGACCTAATTGTGTCTTTAGACAGATATGCACAGATTATGCTCATTTTAAAATTAAATGTTTTGAGATAGCTGACATTATCCACATAGACAGTCCTGTAAAAGAAAGTAAAGGTATTGGCAGAGTGTGTGTGTGTTTTCTTCCCCTGCTTCATTATCTGTGAAAAATATGTGGGTGATCCTTGTTTCAAAAAAATAGAGCTAGCTGGTTTACTCTGTGCCATATTATACAAGTTTAGCACTAATACTTTTGTTTACTAGTAAAGCATGTTACATGTTAATTGATTAACTTATTGTCAGTTTGGGAACAAGAAATAATAAAACTGGCTCATCAAAATAGTCTTAGAACACAAAAATTGTAGCAATGCCTTTACCTGAGGCACCCATGGCCTAGCCTAACCTTGTTCTTCTAATTCATCTTCCAAAACAGGAATCCTGCAACTATTAATGACAACTTTTATGTCTTTATTACTCATTTGTCTCTAGGCACAAAATCATCCTCACTCTTAATGGCTGTTGCAACCACTTACCATCCCAAATCACTTTATAATCCAAAGTCGAAGCTCTGCCAAAATAAATAAAATAAAATAAAATAAAATACTTTCTGATCAAGTCATTTTCCATTGTCTTTTTTCTAAACTCACTTTCACTTTAAATATAACATCATGCCTTGTGGTACTGGTGTATAAGCATGAATTACTCAGTAGTTTTAAAGCTTATTTCCCTTGTTTCACCATGTGTGGTTTTAAGTACTTTAAGGTTAGTGCTTGTATTATGTTCTCTGTGTTCAACACCACATTTCTCAGGACCTGGAGTTTGCATTTAGGAGTGAATCTGCGGTACAAGGTTATGCACAGATTCTCATATTCTCAAAGATAAAGTTTGCTCAACTGACTTGATTTTTACAGACTTTTTAAGCTAATGCAAAGGATCTTACTTTTAGTAACTTTTCAACTTCTCTCGGCAATAATGATGGTAGAAAATCTATATACTACTTGCCAGAGACTATTTGCAACCTATTTATTCACATATGTTCTTGGATATTACCCCAGAAGTGTTGACACTGGAAAACTTGAAATACATGTTTCTACTGCATACTCCAATTTACCTAAGCAGGAGCATATGTAAAAATGTGCCATATGGTGGTTATGAAGTAGAAGAAAAATTTCTGCTTACAGTCCCATTGTCTTTTAAACCCACTGAGAGTTTAAGAAAATATTATATGGGTTCATATAAATCAAAGTTTTCCTCACAATTGGCATTCCCTGCTTGTTCTTACTTTTAACTAACACAATGAACTCCTCTTCTTCCTGGCATGTTATTGCCTACACTATAGAATTCTGGAACTAGAAAGAGGTGATCTAGTCCAAGCTTTCCTAAGAGTGCATAATAGAAGATAACAAACCATCTGTGGTATGTGTTTTCTAAAGATGTCATCAGTCTACGCACTGCATCCTTGTAGGCTGGATTCCTTTGGATCACTTATAATGTGAATGCAACTCATGCTGAATTCAATTCTATTGAAAATTGTGATGAAATTATTTTCCACTATGTAATTAATGGAAATCAACCATGAAAGTAAAATGTGAATCTTTTGAAACATTTCTTTGTGTTGGAAGCTAATTAACTGACAAAGTCCCAGGGCATAGTAGATGAGATTGTGAGACTCACTTGCAAATGCTTGATAAAATAGAACTTATTTCCCTGTTATATTATTCTTATCTCTGCTTAAGATCTCAGTTTGAGTTAGAAGGGGAAATTGTATGTTAAATCTTATTATAGTTTATACACAGCTTTCTAAAATATTCTAAATGTTCACTTTGGCTTCTGTGCATTCTAACAAATTGTTCACAGATTGTGTGATCATCTTACTAAAATTTCCATGGAGGGATGAACACCGTTATTTCTTCTGTCCATTTAATTTTTTTTGTTAATTAGAAAAATACTAATTTAGGCTAATAAATATTATGGAAATATTAAACTAGGATAGTATTTTAGGGAGTAAAGAAGACTTCATTATAAAAATAAATATTTACATAGAATATATAAGAAAAAAATACATCTAGAAAAGAAACTTAAAAAATAAAAATAGCTCATGTGCATATAATTAATTATATGTTATTCTAGTAATTGTCCTATTTTATTATTGGTCATTATTTATTGTTACATTTTTCTTTATATATTAGGATTCATGATAAGTGTGTAACATAGGGTAATCATAGAATCAACAGAATAAGGGACTAAAAATAAAAATGAAACAAATTATTTAAAATTGAGCATATTTCTGGAGCTAAAGAAATGTAAACATAATTTGTTGTAATTTCATTTGTCAAGATTTCAAGGGCCTTTCTAAAACTCTTACATTTTTTGACCTTCATAAAAGGCCTATATTTAGTTAGAGTCACTGTTGAATATAATTTATACACAAATGAAAATTTATTTTTAGCAATATATTACACTAGCTAAAAGAAGATAATCAGAGCTTTTGGTTCTACATCTGCTTTACTTGCTATGTGGTCAAGGCATATGTTTTTGAAGTCCTTGAATCTCACCTATCTTACTTGTAGCACAAAGAAATGGATCGTTGAATTTTTCTTAATGTCTAGAACTTATTAGGAGCTCAATAAAGGATAATTATTGTTTTTCACTTACAAATGGCTTGATGAACTCTTTCCTTATTCTCCCATGATGCTCTACTATTATTTCAATGTTAAATTTATGCTTACCAGATATTTATTTCCCATTTGAGAATAACTGTGTGCTTCATTTATATTTTAAGTACAGTGCTTAGTGCATTTGGGATGCCTGGGAAAGTTTTATAGAAAAGCAAATGCAAGAAATATTTCCAAATACTTCCTGTATATATTTACTTACACTTGACCTTGGAGGTGTACTCTGGTATACTGGATGTTAATTCACAAAATATTTGGATAAATAGATAGTAATAGAAAACGATACTATATTATCAATATAGTTAAAATTACAGGAAACTTTCATTGTTTCATCTTATGATTAAATTGTGCTAAAACAATATTGAAAGAGACAAAGAAAACACCTTGTACTAAGTTCCCAGAGAGGGTGCTCACATTCTTCAAATTGTTTACTTATTTAGGACAAAGTATGAGGGAAAGAGAGTTAATGTATGTAAAGTATTTTAACAGAATTCCTGGGTCATACCACAGTTTTAACCATAAGTATTAACAGAGCAAGGGAGGGAAAGTATGAGAAAAAGGGAGAGTGATGGGCATTGGGTGAAGTAAAGAGAGAGAGAGAGAGAGAGAGAGAGAGAGAGAGAGAGAGAGAGAGAGCTAGCTAATAATTTTATAACAAGGACAGTAAGAGTTCAATTTCAATTTTGTCCTGGGGTAACTTTTGCTAGTACTTTCTTCTTATGCCTTCCTTAAAGGAATTCTAACTAAAAGTAAAACAAAAACAAACAAACAACAACAAAAACAGAAAAACACTTCATAAGTATGGTGAATCATCATTATTAAAACCAAAGTTGTGATTGTCACTGATTGAAGATGAAACTTTTGATTTGATGATGCACTTCTTGTAGGAGGCCATTTTATGCAGCTCTGGCTAGTCCCAGACTCTTGATTCTCTTTCATGCAGTTTTCAAATGTTGGGAATACATCAATGTACCAGACAACCCAGCTTTAGAAAGGCTAACAAGTATACTATTTTATTAATTAAATATAGTTAAGAAAGATGAAATTTGAGAATATTTATAATTTGAAGATGATACAGTACAGCTCTGCTAGGAAATATGTAAACATTCTCAGAAATTTTTGCACACAAATAAATTCTTAAAAAGCATAAGCCACTCTCTAATGAGTGTTTTTATACTGTATGTAAAAATAT
>JADRCD010028353.1:0-10273 GCA_019843815.1 Montemys delectorum
CATTTATGTTCATTTCACTATTTCCTTCATAAATTCTTTAGATTTGAGGTAACCTACATTATGAGTCATTGTGAAACTAGCTTGTTTCTATTCATGTTATGATCTCCATTTCTTTCCACTTGACTATTAACTACATAACTTAAATAAATGAATAAAACTTGATTGTGTTTACATTTTTTGTACCCAGTCATCTATATCAAACAACTTTTATAATACTCATTTTTATTGTTAGAATATTTTATAAATTTTAAGGAATATGACAAAAAATAAAACATTTCTTACTTTCACAACAGAAAAAAAAGAAAGTAGGGTAATTCTTTGCTAAACTGGCCTAATAGAATTTTTTTGAATACAGGCCAAGAAAGTCAGATACTAAGGGTGAAATTCTCTCTAAGATGGTTCAGAACAATCTATTCTAAAATGGATAACTCTGCCAAAACCAACTGAATGTTGGTTCCCTACATGTAACAGAGAGATTCTAGACCATTATTATGAAGTATAGGAAAGACGGGATTAAAAATAAACTTCCAAAAGTGAATGCTAATTAATTTCACAGTAATTAGAATTTAAAAATGTTTAAATTTTCTTTCTTTAGAATCTTCTTTGAACATATTTCAGTGAATTTAAGTCTTATGCACAAGGTAAAGATGAACCTCATTTTCCAGATATTTGACTTTTTGGCCACGTATACTTTATACATTAGGTATTGACTACCTCACTGTGTGAAATTCATACTTTCATACATGAATTGATGAAAAACATTTCAATCTATTGAATGATAATTCAGCTTGCTAGGCAGGATTTTTCATCACACCATCTTTATCTCTTATTTTAAAAGCAATTATTTCAACATTATTCTTCATTGCTGTATTACAATTTCTGTTTCAAATTGAGAAGAAAAAACTTTGAAATGAAAGTGTGAATACTATTGAAAAATGCATTTGTCTCATAAACTTCAGATAACTGAGGCAACAAAAAAAATCTCTGCTGAAAAATAGTGGTTTTTTAATGTGTATTCATAGACTTATGTCAGTAGACCGACTGTCCGTGAACAAAGTAATATAAACAATATATAGATATTTGAGAAGACTGTACCAAAGAGGCAAAATAGAGAATTTGAAGTTAACCTGTCTCAGAAAACACAACATTTTATGCCCCAATATAGCCTTTTCATCATATCACTCCATGTCCCCTCCCTTTTTAGGGTCTTGGTTTGTAGGCAAGATTGACATCAAACTTGGATCCTTTTGTCTCAGGCATCTGAGTAGTAGGATTACAGGTATATGTCACCAACCCATGAACTAAACTATTATCCAATTTTTCAGCTAATGAAAAGGTAGAGAAAGCAAAGATAACAGCCAAAATTTTCAAACAGGCTAGTTATGAATCACATGGTAGTGATGTACTTTGTTTTAATAATTACCCCAAAAAGTCAAACTGTACTGGGTGTCATAGGTTAGGGTTAAGGTAGTTTTGGCCTGTGATCCCAGGATTGGTGTGATCTCTGTGGCATACATTGGCCAGGACCTGTCAAGGTACTCTGCTGCAAAACCCTAACAAATGTGATTTCAAATAAACATCTGAATCATTTAATTTAGGCATTGACATTATATCACTCTACTTTATTGAGAAACTTGTATAAGAAACTTCAAGAGCTTCCCCATAGTTTTCAAAGATATCAACCTTTTGGTCCTATCTTACTTTTCCAATGACATCTCCACGTACCCTCCATTTGCAGTCAGCATTTATCCTTTTTCGTCCCTGATATTTTTTCATCAATTACAATGATGAATATATAATGCCAATGTTTCCTCTTTCCCAGCTTAAGAAATGTATAAACTCCTGTTTTATTATTCAGAATCATGCTCAAATTCTGTCTTCATTAATAAAGTTTTCTCAAATATTTTTAACTTGTAATTAATACCACTGTTCAATGTATTATTTGTATTTCCTTTCCACTGCTAGAATTGTCATGGAACTACTTGGTTAAATGATTTTCTTTGTTTTATGAGATGAGGTCTCACTATGTAACCTAAGTTGACCTTTTTCAACTCTTGGATCCTCCTGCTTCAGCCTTCTGAGTGATAGGATCACAGGTGTATTCCACTATGCTTAGCCAATGGGTAACCAATGAGCAGAAACATATTTTTTGATCTGGGATAGTTATTACTTAAGTGAGGCATAATTTTTGTATTGGCAGGTTATATCTAGAGCAATGTACTAGCCTATCCATGGTAACTGAATATTCATTTTGTAAGTTTTAAAGGATATACACACATGAGAAGAGAGGGGAAACCATGTGAAACAGTATACTGTTAGTGTACAATGAATTGATTTCCTTCTTCTTCTCCCTTGAAACAAGGTCTCTCACTGCACTTCAAAACTATTTTGGCTTAGGCTGGATGGCCAGTGAGCTCCTGGATTCCCCTTTCTCTATCCTTGGACAGTGGATTTAAATGCACTTGGGGCATGCCTGCTTTAACATGGGTGCTGTGGATTTGAATTCAGGTTTTCTTGTTTCACAGAATATAATGTTACTGTCTAAGTTGTTACTCCAACTCTTGACTTTTTAATTCTAAAATCTATTTTGATTTAAATTAGTTGATAATCAAAACATAAGTAGGTTTTATATGAAAACGCATATTTTTCTTCTGCTATATTAGCCACTTGCTGATAATGATCTTCAGAAATACTGCTATACAGTATTGACTATACGCTAATAAACAGCACCACAAGATTCTTCACTTTTTTTTTATCTATGTCTTCTTTTATTCATATTTTCTGCTAAAGTGTATCCCTAAAAAACCACCAATTCCTCTTTAGGAAGACATAAGTACCTTTGATATTCTACTAAGTAAAATTTAATCATGCTTGTCTCACTGTATTTCCATAATTTAGTCCCATTTTCCTTAGAAAAATATTCATTTACTAAAAGTTTTCACAATAAACCAAAAGGTTAAAAGCATTACTTGTATGGTAATGTTCTTGTATGCACATACTATGCATTAGTATGACATTGCTCTAGATATAACCTGCCAATTGTGAAGCTTTGAAATAATCATTTGGAAATATTAACTTAACTCAGCTAAACAGTGAACTTTAGAATCAGTAGCAATTTGTTTTAAGACATATGTAGGAGGCAGATAAGTCACAGACACCATTCTATAACATAAACAATTACTGTGGAAGAACACAAGAGAATTTTAGTGTTTATTGCATCAATATTTTCTATTTGGTTTTCCTAGTGCTCCCACACAAACCTATTTCTACTTACATGATGATGAATAAGCTTATGTACTCAGTACCCTTAAGACTAATGTCAATTGTAAAAATTGCAAACCACAGATTATGCAAATTCTCCTTAGTATATCAAACATTAAAAGAATGAGGAGCACTTTCTTTCTTTAGAAATTTGTTTTCTGCTGTCAGAGCCAAGGCTCAAATGACCTTGTAGCTCACAATTAGGACTGTAGAAGAACTGGCTTTGACAGTCATTGCCATAAAAGAAAAGAAAGCTATTCTGAAACTTAATAAAACAGGCTGTTAAAGCCAGGCCTGTGATGAGGATATGGTTCTTACTTTACTAGTTAACACATTATAGAATGACACCTTTCAGGTTTTAAACTTAAAACATAGGAAAAAACAAAAACAAAGAAGGTGAAATGGCAACAAAAATGGGCCTCTCATGCAAATGCCTTTGGTAATTAAAAGGAGGGTGCTAAATGTGCAATATTCTTTCCAGAGAAAACTGTTTCTAAATGCTGGGGTAGGTTAACACTGTATCCTACAAGGCAGCAGCTGTTCCTAAGAGAACACTGTCAGTGTTGATAAGTAAATTTTAAAACTAAATCTGTTTGCTGAGCTCATGTTGTTTGGAAAAACCATGAAGAATGAAATCTTCACTTTTTCCTTTTTAAAGTAGGGGGAAAATCCTATCAATTTTAACCAAAAGCAGAATTCTAAGAGCTGTGTAACCTGGTGAGATCCTGGAGTGAGCTCATTTATGTGAGGAGAGAGAAAAACAGGAGGCAGATTGGAATTTGTGTCCCTCATCTGAATAATAATTTTATACTCTGAAAATGCACTGATTATATTCTTTCAATCCTTTTTATGGACTGGCTTAGTGGAGGATCAAAGGCTATTTTGTATGTTTCCTCTTTGTTTGTTTCCCGGGGTCCATTTGTTGTTAACAATACCCAGGCCAAAATTAGTTTTAGTCATTATTCTTCACTTTATGTGGTACTTTGGGCATTGTTTAACCACCCAAAGTTGGGGAACACCTATTGTCTGGTAGCATGTAGGAAGTACTATGAAAAATTAGGAGAATTGAAGAATCATGGAAATGTGATGGTGTGAGGAAATGTGAGAAATTATTTTCTCTCTTCAGTGCAATAATTATTCTAAACCCTACTCAAGGCCATAATTATTCTGTTTCTTTCTAGGCCCCAATATGAAGCCTAAGAGTATCTATGAGCTACATTTGGTATTTTTTAGTTTTCAAATTTTTTGCAGCAGGGTGTTGTTTTATAGCTGTGGCTGGCCTGGGAATTGCAGTTCCCCTACCCCTCAGCCTCCGAACAGATGTCCATCACCATGACTGGTTGTCATTTTGATTCTCTTCTTGTAGAGATGCATTTCTATTTTTGAGGCAGGATATCAGTAAGTAGAAACTATCCATCATAGACTGGTATCAAACTCATTCTCCTTTTGATTTGGCCTCTACAGTACTAAGATGACAGGCATGTGCTAGCAGACTTCATTGTGATTTTAATTTTCATCTCTCCAGCATACAATGATGAACATATTTTCTACATGCTATGCACTCATTGGCTGTTGTATGTCTTCTTTCACAAAGTTGTACCAGTCTTTCTTTTGTATGGTGTGACTAGTGAAAGACTTAACAGCAGCATGACATTTTTATTATCTACAGCAAGGTCAACAAACATTTTCTGTAAAGGGCCTGATTATAAATATTCTCAGCTTTGTGGTCCATATAGTCTCTGTTTCAATCACTCAACTCTGTCATTGTGTCATTGTGGTCTGATAGCAGCCATAAACAGTATACTCCTCTGTTCAGATAAAACATTATTTACAGAGAACACATCAGGTGGCGGATGTAGGTCACCCCTGATTTAGAGAACCATTTGTGAGAAATAGTGTCTCTGCTTGTAAAATTACCTTCTACACTTAGTGACAGACCTGAGAGGAAAGGAAATGTACTTTGGATTTAATTCTTTCAAACTCATGGACATTGGCAATAGAGAGAGCTAAGAAAGAAAAACTGGGAAGTTTTAAACTATTAGATTTTTAAAAATTCACTGCTTCTGAGAAGTCCCAAATGGAAATTGTCCTGGGTTAATCTAAGTGAAGGCTCCAGAGGAAGGGTAGAGTTTCCCTTCTGTCACTGTTCTCCCTTTGTCCTAATTGAAAGGAGAGTTCTGTTCTAGTGTTCAGGTCATATGTATCCTGCTCGTGATTCATTCACAACATTTATTACAAAGTACAAGTCTTGCTAATGGTGAGTTTCAATCAGAAATATTCACTTTAAAATGTATCCAGTTGTAGAGGAATTTTAATCCAGCAACACGACTACTCTTGCAAGGGATCACATCCAAAGGCTAGGCCTGTGTGATCTGGGAGGAATATGCTTTTAGTATATGCCTTTAATCCCAAAAGTGGCATCTAATTGAGGGCAGACAAAGTGAGAAGTCAGAGGAAGTTTTGACAGAACGAGTCACAAGAAGAGACCTGAAAAAGAGGCTACTTAAGAGCAATGCAGGGAGAGAAGGGGAGTTGCGGTCAGTTGAGTTTCGTGCAGTTCAACTGAATATAGTTGACTTTAGTTGAGTTCTGTACAGTACAGTCAGTTGAATACAGTTGAGTTCAGTTGAGTTTGTGCAGTTCTGTTCAGTTTGTGCTGTCAGTGGAGTCTGTACAGTTCTGTTCGGGGAGTTCAGAGGCAGTTTTTCTAAGCAGAGCATTTAGATTTCTAAAAGAAACTAATTTGGATCAGTCAGCGTGGAGAGGAGGTAGAGCCATAACAGCTGGAATGAACTAGCCAGCCAAAGTTCAGAGAGCTAGAAGTGGAGGAGGTCTAGGTTAGCAGACAGAGGCTAGACGCTGAAGCCTTTAAGGTCGGGGCTTGCAGAAGGTTAGATTATATGGAGGCTAGAAGCTTCCAGACCTAGGCCTAGGGATAGTTAAATAGAAACACTCTGGGCTCAGCTCAAGCCATGTATTCATAAAGCTTAGGTACAGATCTCATCTCATCTCTCATCTAAGATAGTAAAACCAATATTTACATCCAGTCTATTCTCAGCATGGATTGGATGGGATACACTTTCTCTTGAAAGGGAGATCTATATTATTTCCTTCATCCTTTAGACATAAACTGTATTTTTTTCTCATTATTACTTAGAAGCTTTTTTTCTTACCTACTTTTAGTTTCAAAATTTTAAAAATAAATACTAAGTAAAGGTAATCAATAATATAAACATTGAAAGGGATCTTGCCCCTACCTGCAGGACTTAAACAACAGGGTTCTCAAGGGAACAGGAGACACGAAGGAAGGCAAAAAATTCTGATCAAGTCTCAATTTACTCTAGGGAAAGAGGCTTTTTAAAACTACAGACAACAAAGGTAATTGCTCAGGTGCATGGGCCAAACCTACATTATCATGTGGTTACACATCAGCATAAATGGAATGTCCGCATCTTAAAATGTCCTGAAAGGAGTGTCCTCATTGTGAAAAGTCCAGAAAGGAATGTCCTCATTGTAAGGTGCCTGGAAAACCCATATCATAAAATATATTTCTTGTGTTAAATATAATTGATAGAAATATCAGTTAAAGTGTTTTTAATAGAATTTTGACTTTAAAACCATTTTACAATTAATTTATTAGAACAGGGAAAGAATTATAAACAATTATAGACAGTATAGTCATTAAAATACTTTGAATGTTTGGAGGTCTTAGAAGATAAAGTACAAAGTGGAAAACATAATGTGTAGAGATAGTGGTAAAATACATAGAGATGTTATAATGGGGTTCAAAAAAATTATCCAGGTACAGCAAGAGAAAGCAAACAAAATGAAAAACCTCCAGCCTAGTGAGATAGCTTACACCCATAATTCTAGCAGTTGGAAGTCTGAGGCAGGAGGATCACTGAATTGGAGACCAGTCTGAGCTATATGATTCTTATGATAAACTGGGATACAGGGCAAGCATGTGTCTCAAACCAAACCAGATAATCAAACAAACAAAAACAGGACCTGCACTTCCCTACAAAGATTAGAGTCTGTTGCTAGTATGAAGTGTCAGACCCAAAAGTAAAATAAACATCTTCTTCCTACAAGACCACTATAAATGGGTTAAAAGAAAATCCCCGTGAACAACCTGAGTAAGACTTCTTTAAGCACGTAATACCCGAGGTTCAGTATGCTGAAATTCTCTTTTATTTTTAACACATTGAGTCTGAACACTCAAGTTCGCAAATGTAGGCTTCCACAAATTGTTTGTGTAGTTTAACAAGTAAGAGACTGTATGGAGCTTACAGGTGTACATCTACTCATTAAATGGAGTAATTCTCAGAAAATGGAAGCATCTCTTGTCTACTCCCAGTCTCTCCTGCTCTCCACCTCCTCAGAGCCTGCCTTCACCAATGCTATGATCACAGAGGGTAGGTCAATAGGTTTTGTCCTCCCAATTCATTATTTGTTTCTATTCTCTTTATTCATCTGTATGAGTCAGAAAAAGGCATATATTTTTCTCCATTTAATTGGTCATTCACTCATTTCATTTGAAAAACTGTTAGTGTGATATTGCCATGTCAATATGGGTTATTTTATATTGGAATATAGAACATACAATGCTTTCTTCATTATGTTTTTCTCTTAAGGTCAATGTTATAATGCAGATATGTAAACACAGATAAAGAAATGCACATAATCATCCTAAAACTTCCATAAGCATTGTATTTCCATGTCATTGAGGTAGAATATACTTGAATTTGTCATTGAGTTTTGGGTGACTTTTCACAATGAGATTCTGCTGCCTGAGTAACATTACTAACTTCATGTCTTTATTCTACTTTACTAAAATGAGTCTAAATAATCTCATCTAATGTCTTGCCATTTATCCAATAAGTACATATGGCAGGAGTGGAAAGAATATGGAGAATAATCTAATTCATATGCTGATAAGTGTACATAAAATAAATTTTTATTAGAAAGTTCCTTTAAATAAGGGTTGCTTTGAATTAAACCTTTTTTTTTGTTTTGTTTTTTTGAGATAGGGTTTCTCTGTGTAGCCCTGGCTGCCCTGGAATTGACTCTGTAGACCAAGCTGGCCTCAAACTCAGAAATCTGCCTGCCTCTGCCTCCCAAGTGCATGAATTCAACTTTTATAACTAAACTTCCTACAAACTAAATTTTCATATATATATGCCCTGAAAATCATTATGAGATATGTAGTCAAAATACATTATATAAATGGAAGTCTGTTTGGACTTAATAGATATTTAAGTTATTTGAATTACAGAGGATTGTTTTAGGAAACTACAGTGTTTATTCTTATATTAGTAATGTAAGTATTGGCGGGCCAGTGCCCTGAGCAGACCTTGGGCACAAGCTCTGCCGCCAGTCCCACAACACTCAGAGGAAGCTCTACTCTCAGGCAGGATCTGAGGTGAGGAGGACACAACATCTGTCCCAACACCGGGAATAACTGGGACCAATGAGACCCAGGCACATAGGAACTCTGCCAGCCCAGTGACTCTGATTGCTTCTGGTCTGTCTGGGCCGGCCAGTGACCTGAGCAGACCTTGGACCCAAATTCTACAACCAGTTCCGAAACACCCAGAGGAAGCTCCACTCACAAGTGCTCTAACAAGCCCAGGGTCACAGGATCCCAGAACCACAGGATCACAGAGACAGCTTGACTCTGAGGAGTTCTGACACAACCAGGATCACAGGAAGGACAGGCTCCAGTCAGATTTAGCAAGGGCAGGTAGCACAGGAGATAACCAGATGGTGCGGGGCAAGCTTAAGAATATACGCAACACAAACCAAGGTCACTTGGCATCATCAGAACCTAATCTCCCACTATTGCAAGTCCTGGACACAATATCACACCAGAAAAGCAAGATTCAGATATAAAAGCACTTCTCAGGATGATGATACAGGACTTTAAGAAAGACACAAATAGCACCCTCAAAGAAATACAGGAGAACACAGGTAAACAGTTAGAAGCCCTTAAAGAGGAAACACAAAAATCCCTTAAAGATCTTCAGGAAAACACAATCAAACAGGTGAAGGAAATGAGCAAAACCATCCAGAATCTAAAAATGGAAATGGAAGCAATAAAGAAATCAGAAAGACAGACAACCCTGGTGATACAAAACCTAGGAAAGAAATCAGGAGTCATAGATGCAAACATCACCAACAGAATACAAGAGATAGAAGAAAGAATCTCAGGGGCAGAAGACACCATAGAAAACATTGACACAACAGTCAAAGAAAATGCAAAAAGCGAAAAGGTCCTAACCCAGAACATCCAGGAAATCCAGGACACAATGAGAAGACCAAACCTAAGGATAATAGGTATAGAAGAGAGTGAAGACGCCCAAGGTAATGGGCCAGTAAATATCTTCAACAAAATTATAGAAGAAAACTTCCCTAACCTAAAGAAAGAGATACCCATGAACATACAAGAAGCCTACAGAACTCCAAATAGACTGGACCAGAAAAGAAATTCCTCACATAATAATAAAAATACAAAATGCACTAAACAAAGAATGAATTTTAAAAGCAGTAAGGGGAAAAGGACAAGTAATATATAAAGGCAGGCCTATTAGAATTATAGCAGACTTCTCACCAGAGACTATGAAAGCTAGAAGATCCTGGGCAGATGTCATACAGACCCTACAGAAACACAAATGCCAGCCCAGGCTACTATACCCAGCAAAACTCTCAATTACCATAGATGGAGAAAACAAGATATTCCATGATAAAACAAAATTTACACAATATCTTTCCACAAATCCAGCCCTCCAAAGGATAATAGATGGAAAACATCAACATAAGGAGCAAAACTACACCCTAGAAGAAGCAAGAAAGTAATCTTTCAACAAATCCACACAAACCTAATTCTACATCTTACAACAAAAACAACAGGAAGTACTTTTTCCTAATATCTTAATATGAAAATTAATATTACCAACATATCCTAATTGATTCAAATCCAAAAATATGAGGAATTAGAAATTTGTTGATTGTC
>JADRCD010028355.1:0-16276 GCA_019843815.1 Montemys delectorum
TTGTTTATTTTCTTATGCTTGCCCCCTGCCATCTGGATATCTCTAGTTCTACCTGCCATTGCTAAATCTGACTGGAGCCTGTCCTTCCTGTGATCCTGGTTGTGTCAGAACTCCTCAGAGTCAAACTGTGTCTGTGATCCTGTGATTCTGGGATCCTGTGTTCCTGGGCTTGATCCTGGGAGTGGAGCTTCCTCTGGGTGTTGTGGGACTGGCTGCAGGGCTTGCGCCCAAGGTCTACTCTGGACACCAGCCCAGACAGACTGGAAGGAACCCGAGTCACTGGGCTGGTGGAGTTCCTGTGTGCCTTGTCCCGCTGGTCCCTTCCTCTGAGTGTTGTGGGACTGGCTGCAGAGCTTGCCTATTAGGCAGTTTTGATGCATTATATGGAATCACTATCACTTTCACTTTTCAGTTGGAAATGTTGAGATACACAATGGCTTTTCCTAACTTGGTAACTGGTGAGTAGAGACACTGTAAAGTTTTATCTGATTCCAAATTCAAATAAGTTTTACACAATAGACTTTTTTATGTTGTTTACATTTCAATATTCAAAGGACATTGATAAAAGGCATGTTTAATTAACTTTAATATTTATTTAAATATAATATGAATGTAGAGTCGAATCAAATCTTACATATAGATATGTAGTACTTTCTGGTTTGCAAAATAAATCCACTAGAAAAGGAGGAATTTACCAAATATGTAGGCTAGGGAATGATTGTAATTCTTCCATCTTGTTTCAAAATGGATTAAGAGATTTGCATTTCAGAAAATTGTTACCCATAGAAATGTCTATAGCAACATTTGAGTCATTAAATTTATGGACATGTGTCATATATGTTTGCATCTTTGCTTTCCCAGCAAGTCTACATTCAGGTGTAATATCTGACATTTTAATTATGATTTCTTATGTAAATCTCCCCAGGCATTTGTTTATTAGACTGGGAGTAATTTCATCATAATTTACCTTCCTTACATTCTCCTTTTACATTATTTTTATGACACTATATTGACTGGGTTTCACTACTGGCTGGACTGGAACTCACTCCATAGACCAGCTTGACCTCCAACTTATAGAGCTTCTAGGAACTTCTGTCTCCTGAGTGCTGGGATTAAAAGCATGCATCACTACATCTGGCCTATGTTGCCATGTTTTTAAATAGATTATAGACAGCTAGAATATGTTATGTCAATTTAGGTTCAAGATAATAAAGCAGATATTGCAGCATATTCTTTTCTCTCAGTAAAAAAATTCAAAAAATTATCATGTTGAAATTTATATCATTTATTAATACCATTGGTTTAAACAATTAAGCAAATTACATTTAACTAAACATGTACAGGAATTTCTTTATGTTGTTGATCTACATTGTTTCAAATCATAGGTTGATTGCATTACTGAATTTTGTCTAAACAATCATGTTAGTTTTTCTTAGCAACAGCTTAATCAACTGTAAAGAAATAGGAATTAGAAATAAACTCATAACCCAGAGAATTTATTCCAACTGCTGTTGGAAATTTACCTCAATTTTGAATTTATACAACTTGGAACTTCAAAAGAGCAGAAATACAACAATATCTATTATGAGTTTTGAAAAATATAGATAAGCATATCCATATCTGGATGACACTACTATTAACAATATGTTTTTAACTTCTTAAGGTCCTTTGTGTGAAAGTAATCACTATTTTCTAGTGAAATATGTTCCCCTGACACTCACTTCATATTAGAAGCTGGGAACAAAGAGACAGACAGTTCTTGAATTAATAAATCCACAGTGGCTGATGCTTTATTTTCTAATGACTGTAAATGAATGGGGTATTTCAGTAATGACTATGTGCTCAGTAAGTAGGGAGGCTCATTGTCTTTTAATTGTATGTATTTGGTAAATTAGTTTTAAAGGTCACATTGGTATTCATTAACAGCAGCTTCGATAGAGCTCTTCCAAATTATACTTTTATTAATAAAATCCAGTGATCTAACTTTGATCAAAGGAAGGATAAGTTACAATTTTCTACTTAGTTTCATATAAGTAAAAGCTACTTTGTGTAAGCATCTTGGAAAAATCTGTTTGCTATATTATTAGAATCCAAGCTTCATGGCAAAAGTTAACATTGCTGTTTCTCTTTTGATTATCTTCATTTTGCCTAATAAATGTATTTTTGGAAGTTCATATTGTTTTACAGCCTACAAAGCACTTAGTTATGTGTTTTGAATCATATGGCTGTCATAATGAATAACTACAGATTTGATCACTTCAAATAAGAAAAGGTTATTCTCTAGCTTCTGGGCACTAGATTGGAGTCCTTAGTTCTAAATACAGTCATTCTGAGATTTTTAGTGAATATAGATTTGGGAGGTGTGTCATCTAACCCACTATAATGTACATTTGGTTTTTGTAAACTCATTGCAGCTCTATGCTAAAGACGAGGAAATAGAAGTCCCTGAAAGCTGACATTTCTGTAAGTATGCATATAAATTACAACAGTTCAAGGACCTGAGACTAGTCTGAGAACATGTTTTTTATACCTTCCCTTATAAAAAATTGCATACCCTATGGGTTGTTGACAAAAGATTGTTGTGTGAAAAGTAATGCCTAAAAGTCCTCTCTAATTATGTGTATCTTCCCTTTTGCTCCAAAGATGGTATTCTTCATCTGCCCTAAATTACCCAATCTCATTTTGAAAAATGAAATAATAAAATAGATGCTACCTGATCCCCTACTGCCTCTGTAATCAAGGTTTATATTGTCACTCTTGTCCTCAATATTTGCCTCATTCTTGGTTGGTTATAGATGATATAATAGAGTCTTGGCCATTTAACTGGTAGAAATAAAAAATAGTTCAGCTTGCCCACAATGGTGAATTTTTACAAAATGATAGAATTTTACTGCTAAAACGGTGGGAATCTGGCAAGCCACAGTGTTTTGTCTCCCTGCTTAAGTAACCCATATGTTGGATGAGTGATGGATATCTTTACATACTATTATCTAGTATTTGTATCAATAATTAATTGATCACTCTTGAAAGTAACTAAGGAACTTTGGACCTCATTTGTACTTAGGAATCTCAAAGGTCCTTTGAGTTCTAAACATTGAACAATGAAGTTCCTTCTGAGTATTCAACTGTGCAAATAGATGAAAAGCAAAACAGAAATACAATCTATGATATATTGCAACCCAATTATAAAATAGTACTATAGCCTTGACTTCAGCCATCTTTGAAGTAACTTTGGAATGAGACAAATTGGTTTTCTTCAGACATCTCAAATATAGGCCAAAAATGAGACTCATAGTGTTGTTTTATTTTTTCCTACATATAACAGAACTATGCACACAGTTGACATCCAATAAAACATTTGTTGATTCATTAGGACCATTCGATATTTTATTCTCAGATAATAAAACACAACTAAATCTTGAGTACCCGAATGTGGAGAAGTAATAGTATTTTACTGAAAGAAAATTATCGTGAACTTAGTTGGATCTTAGAAATATCTACTGACATTTCAAACATTATGAACACTTTTTAACATTAAGATGTGGCTACATATCAGTGATTCTAATGCTTATTTCTCAAAAAAGTTTCCGAAGCACCTTGGGTATGTTATGACACCATTAAAAACTAAATATCATTTTCTTCGATTTTCTTGCCTATAATACTAATCTCTTAGATGTAATGAGAGTGGATTTGTGTCTTACATAACATCCTGTTGGAATCTGAAACTTGATTTGATCTGTTACTAGTTTTGTGACATCAGAATGTCATTTAACTTCTTAGTATAGTATTACATTGTTATATTATGAATTTTCAAAATGTAAATTGTTATAAATACAATGAATTTTTCTAATATTATCTATTTTATAAAATTTGTGGTGATGTAAGTGAATTCTTATATATCAAGTATGTAGAAAAGTGTCATTAAGTTTCTACTGCTGTGATAAAGCACCATGACCAAAACTAACTTGAGAGGGCAAGGGTTTATTTCACCTTACATCTTATAAGCTCATTACTGACAAAAACCAGGGCAGGAACCTGAATGCAGGAATAGTAGCAAAGGCCATGAAAGATCACTACTTGTAGTAGGAGAAAAATGCAGGCATGACCTGGCAGCCAGCCTACTTGGCACACTGCACTTCTAGATAAGACGCATGGCACACCATGCTCCAGATGTCAGAACACTAAATTCTGAAGGACCATGAGAAACCAGTGGCTGGCCTGTGTGTGAATTACCACTCTCCGTGTCTCCATGCCTCCACATAGAGACCATAGTGGTATAAATGCTCACTGTCCAATCTGAAGTAGTGTGCTAACCAATCACAGTTGATATGCTTCCACTATATATGTCATTGGTTATGTGCAATAAAGCAGATGCTCTTCCCTGAAACTCTCTTGAGTGGTTTATATTTGTACCTTTTACTGATCCATGGGCAATGCTGTATTGTTGGGGGATACCCCAGCAAGAGCAGCAACTATTTTGGGCTTGCTCCTAATGACTTGTTCAGTAAGCCTTCTTTTAACATATAGAATCACCAGCCCAGGGGTAATACTACTCACACTGACCTGGGCCATCCCAAGTCAATCATCAATCAAGAAAATGCACCATAGGCTTACCCAGACAATCTGGTGAGAAGATTTTCTTAAATGAGTTTCCCTTTTTCAAAATGACTCTAGCTTGTGTCAAGTTGACATAAAACTAAACAAGCACAAAAGCATCTAGCATCTATAAATAATCTATTTCAGCAATTATTTCCCTTATCTCAACCTTCAGTCCAATTTCTGAACCACTTTTATGTCCATTGTATTATTTCTCTAGAGTATAGGGTCTGACTTATTTCAATTCCTTTTATCTTCTACCCAGCCTACTCATCATGTCAACTAACTGATTAGTTAGGCACTTAATTTTGGTTTTGCTGCTTTACTATTCACCAAGACATGCAAAACAAAAAAGAGAAAAGCCTCCCCCAAAATCCTAAGTAACATGCTCCCCTTTAACATCAATTAAAGACCACACACACACACACATACACACACACACACACACACACACACACACACACACACATGCACACACACACACACACACACACACACACACACACACACACACACACACGTATGCGTGACCAACCACTTGAGTTTCCTTGATCTTGTTATGTTTACTTTTGTCCATGGTTTTGGTTATGCTATTTCCTCTGCTAGAGTATTGCCCACCATAATATTTATTAGTTTTTTATTAGGTGCCTAGTTTCCATCTAACTTTCAAGATGAGATCTAAGATAATCTTTGTAGAAACTTTTCCCTGTGCGACAAAAATAAGTCTTCCCTGCCTGTATAGTGTGTTATTTATATCTATCTATATAGAAATAAATATATTAAATCTAACAAGTAATTTAATATGACATGTTAATAGTAAATGAACATTCTTTGGATGACTGCTTTATTCATATTGGTAGTCTCATAAACTAACATAGTATCTATTTCGTGGCATTTCAGTCCTTTAACTTTTTAGGTCATTATTGTCTCTTGTTGATTAAATTATTCAACAATTATGTATTTGAAAAATTTGCCTTGTGTTTGGAAATACTTTTCAGAGTAAAAAGTCCATGTTGAGAAATTTTAAAGATGTTGGATTCTGGCCAATGTTGTTCCATTGTCTTCTAGGCTGTGGCCTCCAATGAATTTTGTTTGAATTTTCATCACTGTTCTACTCTGATGTCCTTTTTGCATGTATGGGTTTAACTTTCCACTAAAATTGAAAACAAAATCAGATATTATTTATTCATATATTTTCCTTTGTATATGTACACACAGATTTCAAAGAACTCCATTATATGTGAACAGCTCTTATAATTCATTTATAATTCACTTATGCTCCCAAAACAATCTTTACCTCTGTTCTGTTTTGAATAATTGTTTTTGTTAAATTTTTACCTTCTCTAGTATTTTATTCTGCAGTATATAATGCAGAACATCCTGATATTTCGTTTCAGGTATTTTATTTTCATATCTAGAGGTCTGATTTAGGTCTTTTCACATGCTCTCTGTCACTGGTTCCCTATCTTGCTAATGCTGTTCCTCATGCTGTGGTGACCCCCAACTATAAAATGATTTTCATTGTTACTTCACAACTGTAATTTTCCTACTGTTATGAATCTTATTGTAAATATTTTTAGAGGTAGAGGTTTGCCAAGGCAGTCATAATCCACAAGTAGAGAACCCCATCTCTTTGTGACTGTTTATCCTTGTGTAAATCTGCTGTGTATTTCTATCATGTTTAATACCATTAAATCTAATGTCAGTGGTCACTCTGAATGAGGTTCCATTTAATTTATCTCTCTTCTCATCACGCTCTTACTTTCCTAATGCTTTGTAAAGATTGTTGTTTGACCAGATGTCAGACATTGCTGTTTGCACTTTCAATTGTTCATGTTCTATTTCTATAAATAGCCTTGAGCTTTAGTTCATGATATTGTTAAATTGGAAAGAGGTAACCTTTTTTTTTTCTCAGAAGCTTAAGATTTGTTAAGCAGGACTAGTGTAACAATCCATTCAAATGTAACTCAAGTAAGATCCTTCTGATGATCTATAGAACTTTCAATGAATAGTCAAAAAAAAAAAAAAAAGACTATTGCAATATCCATTTCTTAAAATGTAACCTGGATATTGTGCTGCTAGTAATACCATTGAATTATCTCCTCTAGCACATCAGTGCTCAGCTCATTTTACCAGAGGTGCTTCCCTTTGTTTTATAGGTCACTCTGTATTGTCCTCCCCTTTCTATGTACTCTTGTCTTCCAATTTCCATGTTCTTTTCCTTTTCTTGGCCTTGCTTGAATCTTCATCTTTTGTGCCTTCAACTGACTGTCTGTTCTCTGTGTGAAGTTTTGTCGCTCTTCTTGCATGATCTAGAAAGTCTCATGAGGAAATTAGTAAGATCTGAATTTCTTTTCTTCTCTCAGATTTATTTCTAATGTCTTGAAAACCATTTTTTATACTTTATCTTTGTTGGTACTGTTGATATTGTTTAAGACAGTTGGTAAATGGGGCTGGAAAGAAGGCTCAGTGTTAAAGTGCATAGCCATCTCTTCTAGAGGAATTTGATTTGGTTCCCAGCACCCACATGGTTACTCAAAATTACTTATAACTACAGTTGCAGGGGATATGATTTTTTTTATGGCATCTATGGCACCATACACACACGGTACACAGTCATACATGTAGGCAAAACATCATACACAGAAAACAAAACAAACCTACACATTTAATTACTACATCACTTCTTTCTAATGACCCTCAGAGAAACTGTCAAAATGCAGACATACAATATTTAGGGACTCATTTCATGTAGATCAGAAATAACAGCCCAGAAATTTATAGTGTCAATACCTTGTAAAACATAGTCTGTATTACACTATGTACTTATTCAGTGATCTGAAAAAAAATCTATCCTACTCCTTAAGCCTTTAAATTAATAGCTCCTATCATTTGTCATGCTAGAAACACCACATATTGATACATTCATCCCAGTGAAATAAAACACAGAAAATATATAGTGTTATTTTCTGCTATTGCCATGCTTCCTTTGTATAATATCATAGACATAGGGTCTGGAGTCTAGTGTCTACAAAGTAAATATATGAGGTGCTCTTATATGACATTTAGCAGTCATACATAAGAGAAGTAAATAGACTTGTATTCAGTGATAGAAAAATGTATGAGAAATAAGGACTAATAGCTGAAAAAGTACTCTGTAGTTCCTTCCATGCTAACAACCATCTATGCTTGTTTCAAATTTCCTTCCACTATATTATATCCTCTATTAAATTATAATAAAATCATTGAGTTATGCAAATTTTAGAAGAGACATTTCTTCAATGTAGCTGAATAGTTGTTTTGACATAGACTTTGAAGATTTTTTGACATTTATGCTTACTGTTTTTTTTTTCCTTCTCTTTATTTTATGATTTGGCAATACTGAGGATTAAAATTTACATTTATTTTTAAAATTTGTTATGTAACATTCAGGAAGTTTTGCTCTAAATATTGTTTGGTGAAATCTATCACATTTGTATCAAACCATCTTTCCTAGGAGCTGCTTACAGCCGGTAACTAAGCTTAACAAAGGAAGAAAGGTAATACCAGTCTTGAAGATACAGAATATCCTTAACAAGAACTTTAATTCCAGGGATGGTGACATTGGCAAACTACAATTATATCCATGCAGAAAAACCAATCCTTCTTCCTTCCCCTGAGCTCAGACCTACCAATTGCCAGAAGAGCTACAAACTCTTTCTGTCTCCTCTGCTTGTCCCCCTCTTCATTGTTCTTCCAAAGTCCCTTGCATGCTTTATCCTACTTTTCAGAAAACCAGAACTATAATGTGAGTTATTTATTGACACTATTTCATTTATGAAAAATGAATGTGCCCCTACCTATATGCCAAACATGATTTTAATGCTTAACAACATTAATTTACTAATTAATCATAGTAAAACTGCAAGATTATAAGATTATCATTTTCATTGTATTTACAAATAAAAGACTAAAGCACATAAACATCAGAGAGAAGAAGAGAGTTTGGTCTTGCTGTATTTACAACTGGAACAGAGAAAAGGGAGACTGAGGATACTGGTTGGAGAAATGACTCCTAAGTTAACATCTGAGTCTCCTGTATCCATCACAGAATCTGATGCTTGACTTTCTGAGAAGCAAGAACTTTCTCAAGAAAGACCTGTAGAGCCACAACAACTATGTGCTCAAACAGGTCAGTGGAGCAGTGCAGTTGTGAAGGGCAAAGTGCCATGAACCAGTTTCATTGTGGGAACCCCAATTTCTGTGGGATGAGAGTTCTGGTCAGGTGGGCAATAAATTGGTGGATGACAAACAGACTGGACACAAGGGTGTGGTGAATCTGAATGTATTTGTACAAGGTGAAATTCAGGCTTAAATAGCATACAGCAAGCAGGCCAGATGACAAGAGTCATGTAGGCGGGCGAGGGTTACCGCAAGGGGCGCAAGACTGAGGTCACTTAGGCAAGTGACAGGCACATCAAGGTCAGTAGGATCAGGTAGCCAGGTGTGAAGCAGGCAGAAGAGCAGTGGAGCCCTCCCTGATGGGGCTATTTTGGTATTCCTATGCTAATTCTCTGGTTCTGCTGGAGGCAAGGACCAGGAGATTCCAATCTAGCAGTTCCTGCTAATTCTCTGGGTCTTGCTGGAGGCAAGCACTAGGAATTTCTGATCTAACAGTTCTAGCTAATGTCCTTGAGTGAAGGAAACTCTTCGATTACTCTCTAGTAGGTAAAACAGTTCTGACTTTTGTGGGACTGCCCTAAGAAATATGCTTGACTTCTGTTACTAACTCTGAGGAAAACCTGTCTGATAAGGCAGATTCCTTGAGAGAAATTCCAAACTAAGGACAGCTTGGAATTGAATTAGAGTAGGTTGGAAACATTGTGCTGGCCAGGAAACAATGCCCAATCTTAGCCATTTATGAATCATTTCTTGGGGTACCTTTATGCCTAAATATGAGGGCATGTTGATGATTGGAAAGACTGATCTGGAACATGTCTGAATTAGGAGATACCAGCGACTGAATACCCAGGAGGCACAAGTTCTCCTTTGGAGCCATAACGCCTCTCATCCTTAATCAGGCTTTTACCCCCAATATTTTGGATTTAACTGGAGTAGACGAGTGAGTGTAGCATCTCCCGCTTTTTTTATTATTTTTCAAATGAAGTTCTAGAAGGTCCCTCCTCATTGTGGCTAGGGATCTAATATGTCAATTAATAATAGCAAGCAAGATTATATACTGAACCCAGTCTAAAGGATTCATTGTGCTTAGATTATTTTTTAAATAGCTGGCCAATTCAATGTTCCAAGTATCCAAATGACTTTTGCTAATATCTAAAATTTCTGCCTTAAATTGTTCCATATCATGAAAAATATCTGTATCTTTCCACACTCCCTGCAAATGGGCCTTAGTTTTTTTCCCAATCCATAGTTGAGTTATAGGGTAATGGTGTGACACAAATATACTGAAATGAGGTATGACACTTAGTAGCTAGCCTAGCTTACAAACAACATAGCATACGGATAAGAGACACAAGAAAAATTCATATTAGCACCAATAAGTCTGAACAAATTTGGCTGAACAGCAGCAGCGTTAGCGGTTCTTGTTGCAGCAAAGGTGTAGGGAACTAAATGATTTGGACAACATTTTGGCAAGGTCTGGGAACATACAAATTAATTTTTAGTAAAATTAGAAATAATTTCTCTTTTCCCTCAGGAAAAGGCTACAGTGTTACCTTGAAAGATGATCTTTTTAGTCCACATAGTCAGTCAGAGTGTGGCTTCTCTGAAAGATCTGAAATATCATGCCCAGTGACATTTTTGTTGACTTATAATATTTGCAATGCTGTTAACATTTCTACCTACATATACAGCCCCAGCAAAGAAAACAACAAAAACCTAGCTTTTGAAAAGCACTTTGTGAACCTGTGATATATTATCTTCCTGGGAAGCAGTCGAAGGGACTAAATGTCCTTTTGGGACAGAGTCCAGGTAGGAAACAACATTCTTCAAATCAGTCCATTAGGCTTCAATAAAATAAAAATGCTGTGGCATCTGTCATGATGGTCACCTGTACTAATTTCCTTAGCTCCATTTGAGAAAGATCAATTTCCTCTCTGTGTGTACCTGAACCTAAAGGAAGGAGCCTCTGTAGAGAAAAGCAACCAATAATTTGCTTATAATTAAAAGAAGGATAATATTTATTATTAATAAATTACCTTAGCTAAAATACAGTAGTTTATGGGTAAAAATACGTGCAATGGATTTGCCCTTCTATTCCATTTATTAGTTACAGATAACCTAGGTCACCAGAGTTGATTGCAAGTAGATGAAGTTTAAAGGTAGGTATAGTTTCGATAGAGAGCTTTATGCACAGAAAGTGTTGGTTGATCATAGAAGATCTTCATGTGTCTGTGTATTAACGAAGCCAAAGATGAATAAAATATTGATAAGCATGTAGCTAATTTTGAGTACACTATGAATAAAATTTTCTATTTTTCCTGAAACTCGGTACTAGATATTATGCACATCTTTTACCATGAATTAGTATAGTTTGCAGAATATTAATCCACATAGACTGTAACTGTTTGATATCTGATACTAAAAGGACACCATCTTATCAGCTTGAAATGGATGAATATCAAAAACTACTTATCTCTGCACTGAGATTCAGATAAATTGGTTGCTAGTCCATTATATTTGCTATTTGTGCTGACTATGTACTTTATGTCAACTCCTTAGCACTCTTTTTTGGTATGAATTTTTGTAAAGAATGAATATACTACATCAATAGGACTTGTAAACTTTAAAGTCGTCTGTGTATCAACTGATGAAAGTTCTCTGCTTATTGGGCATTTTACCATTTATTGAGATGCCTCAAAATAGATAGTTTTTTACCTCTCTATCTCCACATTAGGCTACATCAAGGCAGTTTATATTATGATACATTAACTATAGCAAAACTATATGAGATGGATAGGGTAATAGTCTTTGTGCTTCAGTGATGGGACAAAGAAGGTTCAGAAATGTAAATTTACATAAGATGGTAGGATAGACTCAGAGGAAACTATAGCGCATAGGGGAGATCATGGATGATCTAAAGAGTGCTGTCATCTCTAAAGCAATTCTCATTTTCCTTTCCACTTCTTCCTTTATTGGCACATAATTAAATTTAAATTAAATGTATTTTTAGCCTGTAGTAACTACAGAAACTAGAAAAGCAAATCAAGAGCATTCCCAGGATTGGGACTGGGGGATAATAGACAGTATAAGAACAGGATACAAGCTCATCAAGAAAATTGGAAATGGGGGCCTGCTCCTTAGGGAGACCAAGGGAGGTACATACATAGAAAAACGGGAAGATGGTAAAGGGGCATGCAGGATCCAAGTGCTCTGACAGGGAGGTAAATATATTGAAAGCGGGAGGAGGATAAAGGGAAGCACTGGTTAAAATTGATCCTATAGGGGAAAAGAGATAAGGCGTCTTCCTTAGTGAAGGGCAAGGTAGACAAATACAAGGTAGGTAAAAATAACATTATGAATGGCTGGGAAAGCCTCAAGGAATCATATTATTGGCTATTTACTTTTAAAAGCCCCACAGTGCATGTAATTCACTGTATATAGATATACATATATACTTTTTTCCTTTTTATAAAATTTGTATTGGTTATTTTACTTATTTACATTTCAAATGTTATCAACCTTCCCAATTTCCCCTCTGCTAACTCCCTATCCCACTCCTCCCCCTGATTCTATGAGGGTGCTCCTCACTTCACTGTCCTAGCATTCCCCTATGGTGGGGCATGAAGCCTTCACAGGACCAAGGGCCTCTCCTCTGATTGATGTCAGACAAGGCCATCCTCTGCTACATATGCAGCTGGAGCCATGGGCTCCTCTGTGTATACTCCTTTGTTGGTGGTTTGGTGCCTGGGAGATCTGGGGGTTCTGGTTGGTTGATATTGTTGTTCTTTCTATAGGGTTGCAAACCCCTTCAGCTCCTTCAGTCCTTCCCCTAACTCCTCCATTGGGGTCCCCGTGCTCAGTCCGATGGTTGGCTGCAAGCATCCACATCTATATCGGTAAGGCTCTGGCAGATATACCTTTAATGAACTTTCCTCATCTGAGATGATTGTTTGCCCTCCAAGAACCAAAGTCTACCTAACAAAAATCTCAATACTATACATGAGAAGCCCTCTTTTGAATTGTTGACCCTTTCTGTGTAAAAAACTACCAAAACATACAGCCCATTATGGTTGCCCTTGGTTACTCTTCAGAGATGGAATAAAAATCCCTATTCCTAATGATACCACACACTTCAGAAACAAGGCATCTGACCTGGAATTGTCCTGAATGCCTATTCCCTGAATACTAACTCTCATAGTCCAAGAATGCACCATGGGAGTAACCAAAGGCGAGTGGCAACTAAGAGTCCGACCGAACTATGACCACTATGAACCACATCAATGACTAGAGTAGCAAGATAACCCTACAGATGCATTAGTGGTACACATATACTGGCAGTAACCAATGACTGTCTAATTGGGCTTAAGACCTGTGTAAGAACAATCATATATACTATGCTTGACCAGGAATCTAGCTAACTAATCAGAACTAGTGACATTATTGTTCTTGGAGGAGACTATTCAATCACTAATTTACTAAAATAGCATATTCTCTAACAATAATCTGTAAAGATATATCATCTTACACCCACTCATAAAAGTCATCTTTACCCTGTGTCTTAGTTAAGGTTTCCATTTCTGTGAAGAAGCCCAATGACCAAGGTTACACTTATAAAGGACAACATTAAATGGGACTGGCTTATACTTTTACATTTTTATCAGCCCATTATCATCATGGCAAGAAGCATGGAAGCCTACAGGCAGACATGATGCTGGAGGAGCCAGAGTTCTGCATCTTGGCTATAGCCAGTAGAGATTGTTTCAGAGCATCTAGGAAGAGGGTCTCTTCTGTACAGGCTGGAGGCTGAGCATCAGACCTCAAAGCCTGCCTACACAGTGACACACATCCTCTAACAAGGACATACATATTCCAATAAGGCCACACCTTCTAGTAGTGCCATTTCCCATTAGCCAAGATTATTCAAACCATTATGCTCCACATCCAGGAAACTTTGCAACAGATGGAGAACACTACAAAAACCTTAAACAAACAATATGGAGAGTTGTAGAGCTTAGTCCCAAAGATACATCAATAAAACATTCCTACACTTAAGGATTAGGAAACCCTATAGAAGCGGGGAAGGGGAGAAAGATTGTAAGAGCCAGAGTACCACAGACTTTGCTATTTGACTGTGTATGCTAGTAACATCAGAAGTTAGACTAGTAAATTCTCACTAACATGACCACCCAAATGTGAGCTAAACAAGGAAGATATCAATGAACATAACAAATTGGATGCAAAAAGCCTAGGAGGCCTCAACCCTACACTAAGATTTGCATGGTACTGAATAAATCTGGAAGCAAGAGAGGTGGCCTCCCAAGGAAGGAAAACAATTGGTTGTCCAGTGCCAAATGGTCAGTACTCTAAACATACATGCAAGTAACATTGTATGAAGTCAACATGTTATATTTTTACATAATATATAAGTATATGTACATTTACAAATATTAATTCAATAACAATTGATGAAAAAAGGAGCTATGAATTTCAGGGAGAGTGGGGGAGGAATATATGGGAGGGTTTGGAGGAAAGAAAGAGAAGGAAGAAAATTTATAATTAAAATACTATCCCAAAAATAAAAATGCAAGTGTATTTTAATTGATACATAAATATGAGCAGTACATATTTGTGGGTACCATGTAGTATTTTTGTTGATGTATATAATGTAATATTCAAGATGATTAAGCTTATGTGTGCCCTCAAATACATAGCATTCTTAAAATGAATACATCTAAGGAATTTTTAGCTGTTTGAAATATACAGGAAAAATCCTTATCCGTGTTCACCCCACTTTATAACAGCATTCTAGAATTTCTTATTCTAACTAATTCCAAGTATCATTTAACAGAATTTTCTCCATTTTCATGATATCATTGATCTCTAATAAGAACTATTTCATTCTCCAATTACATGAGATGAAGTTTTTTGACAAGACACACTAATAAGATGATGATAGGGCAATTGTCTATTCGTGGCTGACTTATTTGGTTCAAATGTTGATCTCTGGTTATATCTATGTCTTTGACAAATGATTGCATATCTTTTACTCTGACTTTAAAAAAATATTTATTTTATTTTTATATTATAATTACATCATTTCCCAATTCCCTTCCTTCCTCTAAGTCCTTCCATATATCCCTCCTTGATATCTTTTAAATACATAAAATAGTATTCTCTAGAAAAGATCATACTAATTGGTTATACAGTACAAAATGATATGTGCTTGTATGTATGTGTGTGTTTGTGTGTGTGTATGTGTGTGTGGATATATTTAAAAAAGATGTGTGTAAACAGTGAATACAGAGGCCATAACTATGAAAGATTAGATTTTTATTGTTAAAGTATTTCATTATGGACAAATATCACATTTTCTTTATTTATTCATGAGTGGATGTACAGTTTTGTTTTCAGTTTTCAACTATTATGATACCTAAACCACACAAAGACACAACAAAGAAAGAGAACTCCAGACCAATTTCCCTTATGAATATTGATGCAAAAATACTCAATAAAATTCTTGCAAGCTGAACATTCAATGAATGTTTGAAAAGGTCTCTTTAATATGCTGATTCAATTTCATTTGGATATATTCTTAGTAGTGGAAATGCTGGATCATATGGAAGTTCTATTTCAATATTTTGGAAGAATTTCTATATCATAATGGCTTACCATTATATATTCCTACCAATAGGGTATAACTTTGCAATTTGTGCACATTCTTGTTAATGTTTATAAGAATCACCTCAAAATATATGCATGACCTTGATTAGAAGACATGTTATATGCAAAATACCATGCAAAGAAGACAATATATAGTAAGTGTACTGGCTAGTTTTATGTGTCAACTTGACAAGGCTGGCCTTATCACAGAGAAGGGACCTTCAGTTGGGGAAGTGCTTCCATGAGATCCAGCTTTGAGGCATTTTCTCAATTAGTGATCAAGGGGGTAGGCCCCCTTGTGGGTGGTAACATCCCTGGGCTGGAAGTCTTGGGTTCTATAAGAGAGCAGGCTGAGCAAGCCAGGGGAAGCAAGCCAGTAAGGAATATCCCTCCATCCCTCCATGGCCTCTGTATCAGCTCCTGCTTCCTGATCTGCTTGAGTTCCAGTCCTGACTTCCTGGGTAATAAACAGCAATATGGAAGTAAGCTGAATAAACCCTTTCCTCCCCAACTTGCTTCTTGGTCATGATGTTTGTGCAGGAATAGAAAACCTGACTAAGACAAATTGGTACCAGGAATGGGGTACCTGTGACAACCTGACCATGTTTTGGGGAGGACTGTAGAAGGACTTTGGAACTTTGAGCTAGAAGAGCCACTGTTTGTTAAGAACTCTGTGGAATGTCTGTGGGAGCTTGGAAGATCATGTTGAGAACATTGCAGAAGATGGAGGCCTGGCTTGTGAAATTTCAGAGGGAAGATTGAAGACTCTTATCAGGGCCATGTTGTTTTGATTGTGAAGATTCTGTAGTTCTGGTTAGCTGGGGCTGAAGTACCAGCTGTGATTAACAAGATACCAGAA
>JADRCD010028382.1:0-15408 GCA_019843815.1 Montemys delectorum
TGTGAGCCTCTACATCTATATTAGTCAGGTATTGTCAGAGCCTCTCAGGAGATAGCTATATTTAGGCTGGCTTGTCCTTCCTTCAGTCTCTGCTCCATAGTTAATCTCTGCAACTCCTTCTGTGGGTATTTGGTTCCCCCTTTTAAGAAGGAAGGAAATGTCCACCTTTTGGTCTTCCTTCTTCTTAAGCTTCTTGTGGTTTATGAGTTGTTCTTCCTGTATTCCAAACTTCTGGGCTAATAACCACTTATCAGAGAATGCATTGTTTTTTATCATGATACTTTATCACAGCAATAAAAATTCCAGTTAAGACAGTGAAATATACACATATATGCATACACTCACCCATGCACACACATGTACACCACACACACCATAACTGCTGTGGCTTTTCTTTTGTTTTTTGTTTTGTTTTCCTTTTTGACATTTCAAGACAGAATTTCTCTTGTGTATCCCTGGCTGTTCTGGAACTCACTCTGCAACCAGGCTGGCTGTGAACTTGCAAAGATCCTCCTACCTCTACCTCTCAAGTGCTGGGATCAAAAGCATTGACTTGTATGTTCAATTATGCCCAGATTAATATAATGAAACTTAATCTGTGATGTGAAAGTATTCAGGTGTAAGGCCTTTGTGGTGGTGGTGGGGATTATATGAAACCACTGGCTTTCTCCTTCTATCATAAGAGGAAACAGCCAGACGTTTCTGCTTACAAACCAATAACCAGACAGTTATCAAACTTCAAATTTCTTATTCTTTTATTTTGGACTTCCCAGTGTGTTTCCTGGGACTGTGAATACTAAATCTTGTTGTTTACCCATTACTCAGTTTTGTGCATAGTAGCCTATATAGGCTACAGGAATGACCTCGCTATAAAAGCCCTGTTCTAATCTCTAATCTGGTTATATAAGCTCTACTCTCAGATCTTCCATCACAATTACATAAAATCAATATTTCACTGTACTTTCCTAGAACTCACCTCCTATATCCTTGTGGTAAAGGAATGGTTGGCAACATCTATCTGTAAAATGAGTCTGCCTACAGAATCCTGTTTGGTTAGAGGTTCATGTCAGTGAATATGCTATCACAACCCAAGAAAGCTTTATAACTTCTCTCTCTCTCTCTCTCTCTCTCTCTCTCTCTCTCTCTCTCTCTCTTTTGGTTTTTCGAGACAGGATTTCTCTGTATAGCCCTGGCTGCCCTGGAACTCACTCTGTAGACCAGGCTGGCCTCGAACTCAGAAATCCACCTGCCTCTGCCTCCCAAGTGCTGGGATTAAAGGCATGCACCACCACCGCCCAGTTTATAACTTCTCTTGCAGACTCCTGTGGACCAGCCCAGTTATAGAACTTTGGTCCTTATCATGACTGACCAGAGCATCTGTTTCTTTCATGCCCCCACGAGAGTACAGAGCACAGCAAGTGTCTAGAAGTTTAGTCATTCATTCAATCATCCATTCTTCCGGCATTCATTGAGCATTTAATTAGGGACTCCATTAAGTGCCAGAAGTAGAGATATCAAAAAGACGTGTAGTCTTGGACATTTATAGTGCTGGAGATATTGTCATGCTAATAAGTGCTTTAAATGATTCTTCATTAAAAAAATACAGATAAACACAAAGAGCTTGTAGGATTTGTAGAGTGACATATTGCTTATGAAGAGTAATCAACACAAAGAAAGTTGATTTTGCACTAATCTTGAAGGAGGAGGAGTACATAAAAATGGAGCCGAGTCAGAGACCTCTAGTTCCCCTCCCTGTTTTTCTGTGTGTTGAGACAGTCTCCCACTTTAGGCCAGATTGCCCTGTAACTTACTAAGTAACCCAGGTTGGTCTTGATCTCATAGTAATCTTCCTGCTGCCATCAAGACAGTCCTGAAGTTCCACTTGCTGACTTTCTCCCTTTTATCCGCCTCTGTGTTGGTGCTGTCCAGCATGGCAGTATGGAAAGCTAGGCTGTGAGAATTCAGAAAGCATTTCATACCCATGGTGTGATTGGTAGGATAAATAGCATTTTCTTTAAACCTGATGTCTGCTGATACAATCTCATAAGTAAACCCTCTCTTAACTTAAGACCCCCTTAGGCACAGATAAAATATTACCACAGTCTGCCATTCTTTTAATAGCTTTGCAGTGTTTGCTGTTCTGATGTCAACAGTCATTGTATAGCATGGTTTTCAATGTGGGATTAGACCTCTTCTATTCTAGGCATAATCAGAGAAGCAATTGGATAGTTGGTATGCTCTTTGGAATTCTGTTGAAAAAGACTGAGGTTCTGCCAGATCCTGTCAGAGAAGATGAAAACAGACTCGAATGGGGGAGATAAAGCCCCTGAAAGGGAAGTGCTGACAGGCTACACTAGTCACAAAACATGCGTGCAGCACCCAGGGGGCACCGACTTGGAAAAAAATGCCAAAGTTAGCCAGCAGGTCCCAGCATGCAGGAGCTAGAAGGGAAACTAATTAATTAAAGAGTGTCAAACACATTGTCAGAGTGCAGACACAGAATAATATGGACTCTGAGTGCTTTCTTAGAGGGTGGTGGTAGTGGTAATAAGATTACACTGAACCCATAAGAACTTTTGTCAAATAAAGATGGATTCAAGCATATTTTGGTTTCATCATAGAGAGAAGACAGATTGTTGCTTCAAAGTCTGTATGAAATAGAGAAACTAAATGTTTCCTAAAGCTAAGGGAGAAAAGCTAACGTTTACTGAGCACATATCATATGCCAGTTATTGACAGGAATCTCCTAGGTAATGCACTGGCCCTTGTACATCAGAGTCTTTGTGAAGCTATGCAGAGTTGCAGCCCTGACGCCATCTTGATTGCCTGTGTCACCTCACTTCATCCCGTGAAAAAGCAGTCAAGGAAATGTCATTTTACACATGAGGAAACAGATCTCTGACCCCACAATGCATCGCTACCTTTGAACATTCCTGAATCTTGCTGGACTTTAAAGTCCCCAATTACTATACTACCCTACACTAAATGCCAGGTGATGGCCATTGCTGTATGATCAACTTCTTTGGAAACAACAGCTAAGAAAATGCATCTAGGCTTTGCTCATCTACATGGAATGCTGACGTGAGCAGACTCTAACTCAACCCTCCTATTTTGTTCCTGAGATGTTTTCTCTGGAAAGCATAAGTCTTCATTTTCAAGATCTCTCCTCCCTCGTTTTGAATCCTTGTTCTCAAATCTTATTCTACTGTCTGACGTTCAGTTTCTTACCCGCAAACCTCTTTGATGCTAACTCTCTCAGGAGTACCTCTATTTAAACAGGGAGGAAAGCACTAGGATCTCTAAGACAGCCACTGACATCTGTCTGGACACAGTGGACTCTTGCCCTGGAGATATCAGCCAGTCTACTTTAAGAGTGCATTCAGGGCTCTGTGTCTCCATCTGTGGCTGCTGCTTTAGCAGGGATCTTGGACTCACATCCTGCCCAGGAAAGGATGCATTAGTGTCTGTTTTGCCCATAGTCAGATTACTGAATCTGTCTGCAGATTGTCCTCTTTAGAACCTTTAGAACAGATGCCCTCTTTGGGTGTAGACATAGGAGTAAGCATTGTGCATGATAGAAAAAAATGATAAAGGAAAGGGCAGGCCTGTCCTTGCTCATCTATATGAGGCCGTGTTGTTCACAATCTGTTACTGTGAGTTGTCCCTCTGTGGCTGTTAGAGTCCAATCCTGGGGAGAAGCTACAATTGAGTTAGGCTCTTTCCTAATCCAGTCACAGTTGATCATTCCTCTTATTCTCAAATTTCTGACAGGTGTTAAAGTAAAAGCAATATAACCGCTCCACATAAGAATATTAGACACTTCTATTTTGAGAAAAATAAGAGAAATAAAGAAGAGACATGTTGGAGCTTTGGTAACTGCAAAGTAGGGAGAAAGCAAATATCAATGGGATATCTCTGTATTTTCAAATACACCATTAGGTAGTCAACTGCCACACTTAATTGAAGCTATTCTTGTTTGAATTTAAGTGATAATTTATTCTCTAACCACTGGATACATTGCTGCTGATTTACTTAACCCATATAGAGATAACACATGCTTGCCATCAGGGTAGTACATGTTATAGTCTCCTTTTGGAAGCTGGGATATGGAAATTTTCACTTGATTTCATTTTCTTGAAAGTTTTAAATGTGCTAGATGTAGAGGACAGAGGTTGTAGTCTCAGAGCATTAATTATAAACTCAAAGCCCTTTGTATGAATGACTTCATTAAACCCCTCATTAAAAGAGCATGGTGTGGTTTCATTATTGTCATGGTACCATTGGCTCTAGTCCTGTCTGTAGAACTAAATCTATACAAGTCATCCACTATAAATTGCAGTCACTCCACCATGTTACCTCCTCTTCCATCACTTCTGATACTTTCAGTCTAAGCCCTGGACTTTCTTTCTGGTCTGTGTAAGGTCAGAAATCCAAAGCAGCTCAGACAAGAAAAACTGAGAAAGCCAGGGGTGAGTGGTGCATAGCTGAACACTGGAAGGGACCCATGAGCATCCTGGTCTCTTTTCACTTTCAGATAAGAAAGACCACAGAGACAGTGACACACACACAGTGAAGCTAAGCTTATTTAAACTTCAGATCTACTACTAGAGAGTACATCTCTGGATATGTCCAGTGTTTCTTATCCCACACAGATCCACAGTCTCCCATCTCTCTTTAAGGATGCAGAATGGATATAGTCATTTTAGAGGCGTGCTTACAAAGAAAATGAAGGAGATACAAGGAAAGCATGCTCTCATGAAATCAAGCCATCAGTTAAGCATCTGGGACAGTCACATGACTATCCCCCTCTACAACAGGGCACACCCAGCCCTGACAACAGTAAGTTACCTGAGCAGTTCCTAATACCAAGTCTTTTCTAGTTTTGATTTACGCGATTATCTACAAGACAATCCTGAAGTTGGAATACTCCTTCTAAATCACCAGGTTTTTTTTTTCATTGTAAGTGACATCCTTTGTATTATATTAGCATGATCTGCTTTTGACTAAAACTTTTTAATAATTTTTGTGATATAGGACCAATATATCATAAAAGCATCATTAAAACATCCCTCTCTTAGTGGTTATGAATTGCCTTGTTGGTGATGTGAGACTATATCTCCCAGAACCCTTTGAGAGACTGAGCCTTAAGATCTGGGCATGTTGCACAGCTGAAGGATGAATACAGCCTAGTCTGGCTCCCTCTGCACAGAAAGGACACATGGTGGAATAAGAAAAGCAGACATGGTGGGTGTGTCGTAGGTGGGTCTGTCAATGGTGAGTTCCACTGTTAAATGCTGGAAACTGCATTTAACTTCTCTAGGGCCCTTTGCATCTACAAAATAAAATCTGCCTTGCCTAGCTCACAGGATTGCTACAAAGGGAAAATAAGACAATATACATGAAATTATTTTGAAGAGAAAATTTGGTTTTCTAGAAAGCAGAATCTTAGGTGGACTTTAGCATGCAGGATCCTTACTGTAGTGGCCTTTTGGATATACACCTGAAAGAAACGAGAAAGGAAAAATCATGTCAGGAGAAATTCAGTAGTTATACAACCAAATGAAAACTTCAGCCAGTGTCACCAAAAAAAAAAAAAAAAAAAAAAATCCAGAGCTATCATGGTCTGCTAAGATGCTCTCAACTTCTGTTGAAACAGCAAACTATGTGAAGTTGTCACCGAATGTTCACTGGATATCAGTTATCTGAGGAGCAGCCATGAGCTTGGGGCAGGCGAACCTCTGCAGCTGAGCAGACATTGAAGGCTTTCCTCTGATAGCATTCACAGTATCTCGGATAAAATGTCTTTTCTGGAGGAGAAAACTTGCTGATAAATCGCAGTGTCTACAACAGCATACCCTTATTCTTCTTGACTGTACATTCAAGGGAAAAACCTTCAGGGTCTCTTGGAGTCACGTTTCTTTTTCATGGAGGAAGCTTAACAGAGTGAAGAAACATGGGCAGACGTGATAGCCTGTGCTGCTGGAACTTGTCTTAGAACCATTACGCATGTCAGAGCCTGAAACCTCCTGCAGCAGCACCTCTCTGCTCATATGGGTTGGTGACCCAGATCCTCAGGCAGTGTGTGTTGTGAAACTTAGTCCCATGACACTTAATTATGCATTTACTTTCAGTATGAGGCAAGAGAGTACCAAAAGGCACTCGGATAGGTTTCCTGGATGTTAAATATAGTCTTATACTTCCCTGTTGCATAAAAGCAACCATGGAAGGATGACTAGTTCTCCCTGAAAATATAACATCCCTACTTTTCTGCTGGCTTCTAGACACATGGATCATGAAGTGAGCATAGAGAATCTCTGTCTTGTACTTCTGTGCAGTTTAGCTGTATCCTTTGATTAAAATACTCTGACTTGTGTGGCCAGGACTTCTACACTCACAGATCCCAGTGTGAGAGAGAAAGCATACTTTTGTTCAGTGATCCAGCAAGGAGAGATGGTAATTAGAGTATTCCTACTTTGCATTTTCATTCAAAGTTTCATGTGTTATGACCATTGGAGACAGAGCCCTGGATGCAGATCTGTGATTCAAAGTATCATCTATGTTCCAGGCACTGATGCATCATCCATGTAAAGTATCTCTTATAAACTAGTGCTTTTCTATGCCTTCTGAAATCCATTCACATTTTGCTGTACTTAGGTGGGAAGATGCACTCTTTTGACCGCTGTATGATCACATCATCTATTTGCTCTGAGTCTCTGCTGTTTGGGGTCCTGGCTATCATACCCCATATGGCCCTATGCTAGTAGATCAAAAACTATAATTCTTTGGATATGCATTGAGTCTTCTCAAGCAATAAAAGCATATCTATACCTGAGATTTAATTCTGTTTTATCAATGATTATGAGTCATTCTCAAGGTTAGTTGGTTCATTGCAGTCAACTTGAATGCCCATATTCTAATAGCACCATATCAGTAACTGATGATTAGGTTTGAGTGTTGGGTGAAGTTGGATACTCAATGGCAACATTTAAAGTATGAGAGTCTACTGTGTTAAATCAGAAAGTATGTTCATCTCTGTCTTCTTGGCAATGTTACTCCACTGCTCATGACGCTAAAACCAGGGTAAACTGTGACAGAGGCTAGATGACATGAACTATCCATGTCATCTTTTCTGCCTACTTGTTTATGATCTCTGATACTGAATAAATTTCTGGGTAGGTATTTAAGTATGTTGGAAAAATTTCATACTACTATGCGCACTCATGTACACATGACTCCCTGAAGCTATCTTATTTCTATTCTTCCCATTTTAACTCCTCAGACACCACTACCTGTGTATCTGGACACATTTAGACTTCAGGCCATTCTTCTTATATTCTTCTTCCTTTGTTATCCACTTTTCTCCTCTTAGAAGGCAATCAGATCTTCTAGGAAGGTAACCCACAAACCCTCAAATGTGAGGTCTCTGAATATCAGGTCTTAGATCCCGTATCAATTCAGAGAAGAAAGCATATGCTAGGAAAAGTTACTCTCCTAAGTGATTTTGAAGGCAACTTTGGATGAAATACAATGCAAAGTTCCAATTCCAGCTAGGGAAACAAAATAACCCGCCCCATTCATGCGTGATAAGTAGTCCCCTTTCTCCTTGTTCAGCCTGTTTTAAAGAACCTTGCCTGCTTACACCACATGACTGTGGCTGTGATCTGAGACAATGCTAGTACACAGTGATAGATGACATGGAATCAAGTCTCCATGCAGCTGGCTTGCATTTCCCTTTGCTCCATTTGTGATTTATTTCAGACACTTCACTTCCTTCTCTTAATGTACTGTTGCTGGATCTGCTGACCTTATAACTGTATGGCCCAGAAAGGATCCAGTTTATGATAGTATGTTCTAAATTAAAGTTGCTTGATTTTCATGGTCAAAATGTCCAAATCTTTTGTATCTATCAAAATCAACAACACGTCCAAATTCTTTTCCAAAAAGTACAGAATTCCCAAACTCAACTGACATGAATTTATTCTAGAAACTCAGGCATCTGTCTTTTTATTCTCCTACTGGGACTTACCAGGAGCCATTTTTCTCCAACACTAGTACTTGTGATGTTAGAAAACCTACCGGATGCTTTCAATGTGGACCTGCTATGCACAGTTCTTTTCTGATTTGGCATTTAAAAATTGGAAGCCTTCTATGTGTGAATTCTATATATGTGGAATATGCTGCTGGAAAAATAAAAACAGCCTAACGAGTAGTGGGCATCCTTTGTCATAATGGGAGAAGCATGCTGATACAATTAGAATTTTAGTTTGCATAGGATGTCCAAGAATAATGATACACACTGAACATTTCTTTCTAAGTTTTATTAATGTGGCGAGCCTCTTGTTCTCTGTAAGAAGTATCTATATGCTACTCCATATGTGTATAACTCAGTCAATCTACTAGAGTACTAACTACTCCTTGTTTATGTAACTCTATGAGAATAACAACATTAGCAAAGTAGTTAGTCAGTGCAACTGTTGAAGAGCATTATACTGTGGAGTAATAGATGCTCTCTTCATCAGAAGAGCTGTGACCACTTGCAAGAAACTCCTAGACTGAGATCATTGACCGATGGGTCTAAGGAGAGCCACTGAGCACTCACCTGAGAGACTCAAGCCACATCCTCCCGAACCTCCTGGCCATTTGTATGTAATTCGGTCCTAATTGGGTGTGGCTTTGTGGTCTTGGAAAGGGCTAGATGGTACAGATCACAGAAGGTTAACTAAATTTAGGGAGGAGTCCATCTGTGAAGTTAGGGGGACATAGCATCCATGCTGGTATGTGTCTGGTTTCTTCAGAGGCCAGACTGCTAAATTCAATGAGAACATGATTGACAGATACTACCATGTCCATAACATGTACTCCCAATGAATAGTGCTAATTTCTTACAACATTTGGTACATAATATGATACTTACCTGTCTTCTAGGGGAGAGGTGTAGAGAAAAAAAATCAATTTTAGAGATTTCTGTTTGGCTTTTCATCAAGGTGGTCCTTTCTCTTGAGCTAAAGAACCTACTGTGGGAACTGTATTGGTAGCATATATGTTTCTTTCAATTTCAGAGAATTAGGCAAATACTAAATGCCAGAGTTTGAGAACACAGTGGGTCCACTCTGAGCTGAAGCTCTGTCAGGATTCAGATTATGAACCAACCCTTCTGTGCTGGCTAGCTTTTGTCAACTTGACACAGGCTAGAGTTGTTTTGGAATAAAGAACCTCAACTGAGAAAATGCCCATACAAAATTGGTCTATGTGTTAAGTTTTTCATGCATCTTCTTCAGTGGTGATTGATATAGAAGATCCCAGCTTACTGTGGGTGATGCCACCCCTGGCCTTTTTCTGGGTGCTATATGAAAGTAGGCTGAGCAAGCAATGAGTAGCAAGCCAGTAACTTACTCCATGACTTACTTCCACAGCAGCTCCTGCCTTGAGTTTCTTCTTTGACTTTCTTTCCTAACAGACTATGATTGGAACATGGAGGCTAAAATAAACTCTTTCCTCCCCAAGTTGCTTTTCATTATAGTGTTTTATCACAACAATAGAAACCTTAACTAAGAGTCTTCTAGTTTAGGATCCAGCTAGTTCTACCACTATGACCTGAATGTTTTAGTCTTCCTAAAATCCTTATGTAATGGTATTAAGAGGTAAGGCATGGGCAAGAGAGGTGGCTCAGCGTTTAAGAGCACTGACTGCTCTTCCAAAGATCCTGAGTTCAATTCCCAGAAACCACATAGTGGCTCACAATCATTTGTAATGGGATCTGATGCTGTTTTCTGGTGTGTCTGAAGACATTGACAGTGTACTTAGATAAAACAAATAAATAAATCTAAAAAAAGAGGTGACACATTTGAAATTGTTTCTCTTATAAGGGAAATTGGGAGAACAGCTCAGTTAGCAACTGGTTTGGCATCCAAGCACCAGAAAACCAAGTGGGCACCAATAATCTAGGGGAAAGTAGAGATAGGTGGATTCTTTTTTTTTTTTCCTTTTGGTTTGTTGAGACAGGGTTTCTCTGTGTAGCCCTGGCTGTCCTGGAACTCACTCTGTAGACCAGGCTGGCCTTGAACTCAGAAATCCACCTGCATCTGCCTCCCAAGTGCTGGGATTCTTGAGGCTAGCTGATCAGCATCCTAGCCTGCTAGGAAAGTATCAAGCCAGCAAGAGATCTTGTTTCCCCAAATAACGGATGGTACCTGAGCAACAAGGCTTAAGCTTGTCCTCCTGCTTGTACACACATGTACACATATACCAACATGTGTCCCCATACACATGAGCATGCGTATACATATACACACAAAATGAAAATTACAATAGTATAAATAGGCCTGAAGGAACGTCTTGCCTCTTCCACCACGTGAAAACAAAGCACAAAGATGCCATCTGTAAGAAGGACACTGTCAGCAGACATTGAATCTACTACCCACTTAATTTGGGATTTCCCAGGCTCCAGAGCTGTGGACAATAAAATTATATTACAAAAGATTTAGTCTTTGTTATTTCATTATGTCAATCTGAATAGACTGAGACACTGGCCCTATGTCTAGTAGTTTCAATGGTGTTCAGACATCCTCTTGCCTGGAGTGTGGAGTCAGCTGGATGAATGGTTAAGGCTCCTTTGGGGGAAAAGTGAGAGAATATTTCCTAGGCACACATATTGTGTGGTATGGGACTTCTTCACAGAGAAACAATCACCTGTGCAATCAATTGATTGTAGATACATAACCTGGTGATGAGTGGGTATACAGTCACAAACCCCAGCTGCCAGCTGCACCCTCGGGCAACTTGGGATCACAAAGTATATATATTGAGTAACCAAGATTGCAATTCTGAGCCAGTTTAACATACAAGGTATTTGATAAAGGATGTGCTTAGGCTCACACCTCTGAAAGAGGATTTAATTAAAGAGTTATGTCATCCACAAACCATGATGCACTCCAAAGTCAAAGTGACTTCTCAGAGCTGTGTAGAGTTTGGCTAAAATGTCTGGCCCCTTACAACAGTGTCCCACTGTAGGTCCCTGCCTTGGGCATGAATTTAAGTGAGGCAGCTTTGTACCTGAAGCAATCCCAGAAGGCCATGCTTGGCTGGAGGGTTTCTTCTGCTAACACTCTATTGCCTAGAGAAAGAACAAATGCTGCAGCAACAGGGTCAGGGCAATTGCATCCAGCATCTGATTCTCACTCCAGGAAGCTTCCCCATCCCAGTTCCCACTGCATCTCTCAACTCAGCACAGAGTCAGAGACAGCGTCTTCTCCCTAGCCATCTTGCTTGCTTTCCACTAAACATGGCTGTGGATTTCTCTTGTCTATTTTCCAAGATTGCTGAAGGGCTCAGAGAAGAAACAGATCTGGAAAGTCCTTGAAAACAATAAAGCATCTTTCTAAGCAATTATTGGGTCATATTATTGTCACTAATGCTGAAGAGTCTTAAACATTGGAGGAAGAGGTTTCAGGTAGCATTGAAAGGTACAAAAGAATTGTACTTAATGTCTCTTGCTTTTGTTACTTTATTAGGTCTATAGTCCACATTTTGTACCATAGGACTGTACCTCTCACAACTGTGGTGCTCATGATCTGTCCTTCAAAGCTTTTAAACCATCAGTAAATCTTTTTATTTTGCTAGGACTGGCCACACACTCACCAACAAAGACCTGATATTTCAGGATGAGATGAGGGGCAAAATAAGAAATACATTTGCCATACAGTTTTACTTTGTGCACATGCACAGTAAGTAGTCTGCTCAGATGCATCCCCATCAGTTTTTATAGCAACACCATGAAGTATGGAAATGAGTTCTTCCTGGACACCAGGTTAAATAACAGACTCTTTCTTTTCATTTCGGGCAGTTTTTGTGCCCTCACAATAAAGTCAGAATGCTGGACACCACCCTCGTGACATTTCTGCCACTCAGACTATGAAGTTGCTTCTTGTTTCGTTGCTTAGAAAAATACAGTTATGTCCACAGATCATAAATCTATAAAAACACAAAATTAATACATCATCTCCATCTTCAAAGTATGCACACAGGGGAATTGAGCAACTACAGTGAGTCTTTTTCCTGCAACAAATCAGAGACTAAGCCAGACACCGAAGCCCCAGCATGCACCTGTGTTCAGCAGCTCTACCTGGGGAGTAACCCTGCATGATCTATGGCACTGGCTCTTTCAAAAAGAAGCCTCAGAAGGGAGGAGAAGAATGTCTGACGGTTTGTCTGGGGGAAAATAAAAGAAATAATTGTTCTAAAAAAAGAAGAAATTGGTATTTCACTGGCAGCCTCGGTTGCACAGGAACACTTTAAACTTCTTGGCTGATATCCTTCAACTGAAAATCACCAACTTGTTTAGTAACCCCTCATCTGGGGATTTGGCTGCCTGCAGTCGCACAGCCAGAAGCCGAGTACATCTAGATACCCTAGTGTCTCTAGTGGGGGTCCTGGGGTACTGTGGCAGGCTGGGGTTTCTCTCAACAGCAAATGTATGGAAAGAAGCTGAACAAGACATCCATTTTTCATCATCTCTTGTCAGCAAGAAGAAAGAGTGACCTGGAAATGAGGTTTTGCATCATTATTTCAATGGTCCCCGGGGACTGTAGTAACGACTTTTTCAGCCCAGACATGGCACTTGACTGCATTGCACACTGTCCCTCCTTCTGGCTCTCTTAGGTGAGATGTAAAATGACCCTGTCAGCAAACAATGTATGTGTCCATAGTGCACAGAGCCATGTTCCTGCACACTTGTGTCCCTGTGCCTCTGTAGGTGATGGATCTCAAACCTTTCCAAATTAAATGTGGTTAAACATTTTCCCATCTGCACCTGCACTAGTCAGTTTCTCTCTCCTCTTATTTAACTATGGAGTTTTCCTCTTTCACTGGTAAGATGTTTCAGCCACCTGCTGGGATGAACAATGTTGTGGAGAATAAAGCTGAGTTATGTGTAGTGACAACATTAAAGCGGCTCAGAGAGAAAGATGTCGCAGTGGTTTGGTATGGTCCTCAGGAGGGCCCAGTTTCGTCCTTTCCCTGTGCTAGTGTAGGACTTTACCCAGGTCTTCAGCCCCCTTGGATTTCCATTTCATCATTGCTAGGAGCAATGGATTATGAGATTCTGCATGATCTTTTTCCTCTTTAGACGAATCCATCGACAAACATTTCCCTACTATTATAAGCTATCCTTTGTGTTAGATCTTGGGTACAGGGGGACAAATCAACTATAGTTCTGCCTATACAAATCAGTCCAATCATCAGCAGGAAGAGAGATGCTAACATAGGAAAAAGAGCACAATATAGCTGCTGTTGGAGATTTGGAAAATTGAGGAAGAATCATTAATTCCAGGGGTTGGAAAGATCTGACCATAATTTCCAAAAATGAACTGACATTTGTATAGATGGTGGGCAGAGAGCTCACCAGTAAAGAAGGGAGGGTAAGAAAGGTGATTTTAGGGTATGGGAACCTCAGGATGTTGAAAGAATGGCATAGTTACCTGACTGCAAATCTGTCAAAGAGGGAATAGGGATATAATAATCAGAAGGGTGCTTTGGTGTGGCATCATGTAGGAGCAGGAGGAAACAGAAACAGGTAAGTGATTTTAGATGCTTTTATGTAGCCCAGATTTAGATGGGGTGAGGTAGAAACTGTTAGAAAACAGGAAGTATAATCACTGATCAAAATGGGAGGAGCCATGGTGACTGAGTCAGGGAACCTATGAAGTGCATTGGGCCAGAGAGTCCTTCTAATATCCATTTAAGGAAGGACTGAGCTAGTTATTGACAGTAAATGTTGAATAGAATTCTGGAAGGGAAGGTTCAGTTTTGGAACCACTTAGTCCATAATTGTAGCTAGGTCCTGAGTGAGATAGATTTAGGATTTGTGATGCCTACCTTGCGGATTAACTTCTGCATGGTGAAATACCACTCTCTGGTCTTGTTTGGATCTTGCTAATAAGGAGAGGCCTTAGATTAGTGGTTCTCAACCTTCCTAACTCCATTCATATAATTCCTCATGCTGTGGTGATCCCCCTCCAACCATAAAAGTATTTGGTTGACACTTCATAACTGTAATTTTACTACTGTTATGAATCAAATTGTAAATATTTGATATGCAACCTCCCCAAAGGGGTCAAGAACAACAGATTGAGAACCATTGCTTTAGATAAATAAGATTTAGTGGAACTTATTTGAGCAAAGCAGTTTATGAATATGGCAGCTTCTAGAACCAGTGCAGGTTCTGAAACTTCCAACCAGCATTTTTGATAGGAAATGGAAGCAATGTACAGGGAATAATTTAGTTGTCCATCAACTGTTAGTCCAATCAATTAGATGTCAATTATATAATTACTTGTTTACAGCCCACCCAGTTAACCACTTTTGAAACTAACAAAGCTCAAGTAGTGAGATTAAACTTCACATTGGGTTGATTTGTAGGCCAAAAGCCGTACTCAGTCCTAATCCCTGAATTTTATGTCATTTACACTTTATATCTATATCCAATTTTAAATATATTCTTGCCCTATAGAATAAGTGCTCTGAAATCGTATGGTATTATTTAATATGGTTACCTTTTTCCTATATATATTATGTAGAACGTTATGTACCTGTATCTTTAATGTTATGAGTATTTATGTTTCAAGCTTATCTTCAGTAATCAAGAAGGAACTGGGTTTCATTTCATCTAGCTGGCAATATGCATATTTTATATGTCTCATTTAGTTAATGTAAGTATAATTTAATTACAGTTACAGCTAAGATTTAAACATTATCCTATTCTTTCTGATTCACCTATTTTATGTTTATATTTATCTCTCTTGGCTTCTTTTCAATAATCAAAAATACTTTAATGTTTACATTGTCCCAGCTAACAGTTGCCTCATTTGCTATAGTAGAGAATACATTTATAACTTGCTATATTATGGCATATTATTGTCTAAAACAAATGATTACTATTTCTGCCTTTCTGTTATTTAACATTTACTATTCACTCCTCTATCTTCTGTGCTATTATTTTCATGTGTCTTTAATTGTATGCATGTTTTAGATAATACAAGCTATCACTCCCACCACAATTCAATCAGGATATATTTATATTTATCCATATTCTGCCCTTTCTTTTGTAGTTCACTTATTTTGTTTTTATTTTCTTCTAAGATATTTTTCTTTTTGTCTATATTGTAACATATTTCTTTTGGAAGTAGATTTGCTAATGGTAAATTATCTTAGCTTATGTTTGTTTTAAAAGATCTCTGATTTATTTTTAGTTTTAATGGATGGCGTTTTAACTTTAGTGGATGAAGTTTTAGTTTGTCATGTGCTTGGCAACTTGCAGTGAGATTGCTTCCTGATAAACTAAATAGATTGAAACTAACTTAAGTTGAAAATGCAGTTAGGTTGCCCTACCTACTGAACAATACAGCTTAAGCT
>JADRCD010028385.1:0-10283 GCA_019843815.1 Montemys delectorum
GCCATCTGCTGGCTATCACCACTCACTGCGGCTTCCTACAAAGAGCCCTCTTGCAGATCCAAAATTGATGGTATGAAGCCAGAGGCCTTGAACCAGACCTCTAACTCATTGCAATGAATATTTGCAAGTGAAGATACGTGGACACACTGTGACATACTACAGCTTCCATGATGAGATGTTTTACTATGCTGTGTTTTGTTTTTCTTTCTTTTTTATTTTAGCTTTTTTTATAGGATATTTTAATTCTTTACATTTCAAATGTTATCCACTTTCCCGGTTTTTCCTCAGCAACCCCCCTAATCCATCCTCCCTCTCCCTGATTCTATAAGGGTGTTCCCCTACCCATCTTTTGGTGGTGATGTTACAGGGCAGAGAGCAGAGAAGTAGGGGCAGGGAGGTGAGTGGGACTGGGGTGCATGATGTGAAATCTCACAAAAAATCAATAAAAATTAAAAAGTATTGAACAATTAGTATCATAAAAAAAATGTATGAGAAGAAACCAAGTGACTGAGACATGCACAATTAAGATAACATTCTCTGAGCGTTTCCTCAGGTTGGTTTGCATAAATTATTTCCAGAGTAGAATAGTCTGATGCTGAAGCCAACAAGATTCCATTCCAATAAGACTTTTGACTGGTTCTGCTATGGAGATGTACATGGACAAAGACAAAGGCCCAGAACTTGGGAGGCACAGGCAGGCAGATTTCTGAGTTTGAGGCCAGCCTGATCTACAGAGTGAGTTCCAGGACAGCCAGAGAAACCCTGTCTTGAAAAACAAAAAACAAAAAACAAAAAAACAAAAACAAAAACAAAAAACAAAAACAAAAACAACCCGCCCCCCCAAAAAAACACAAAAAAAAAAAAAAAACAAAAAAAGAAAGAAAGACAGAAAGACAGACAGACAAAGGCTATGCAAGCTTCTCAGTGTGCTTGACTGTTTTGTGAGGATGCAGTAATCGGCAGAACAGTTTGGATAATGTAGAGCCTATCAACAAGCAATAGTAACACATTTCCTATCAAGATGTTTTTAAACCAAAGGGGCATAATCAAGATATAAGAAACATATATTTAATGTATGAAACTTAATCAGTTCATTAATTCACTCATATATACCTGTTTGTAAAATCTATGCATAATACAATGGACCACATCTGACAATTTTTCTCAATCATTATTACTTTTTAGGTTTTTTGAGTGAGAGTCTCATGGAGCTCAGGTTAGCCTTGAACTCCTATTGGAGCAAAGAAACACAATGAACTGCTCATCTCCCTGATTAAAGCCCTTCAGTGCTTGTTCAGATTTATAGACATAGAGCACCACAGTCAGATCTATGTTGAGCTGGAGACTGAATCCAGGACTTTGTGAATTCCAGGCTAGCAATCTACTAACTGAGCCACATTTACTGCTCTCCCACATTATTTAGTATTAGTAGTATTCTGTATGACAGTAAAAATTAATATGATTTACCTCTTAGTAAACTGTTAAATATGTAATGTAATATTCTACTTGGCCTCTGTACTATACTCGATCTGTAGAAGTTATCCATCTTGCTAACTGAAACACAGTAAAAATTTTGTTATTATACCACATGTTTTTGCAGGATACAATAGAAATTTAAGAAGTAATAATTATTACTGGCATGAGTGGTGAGGAAGAAGGAAAATTCCAGAATCATTTGCTCTTGGATGACCAGGATGGCTAATTGAATGTTGTGCTTATGGTAAGCGTTCAGGAGGCCTGTCTTGAGGAATGAAAAGATGTTATAAAAAACCCAACTGGTTTCTTAAAATATTTTATCTGAAATACTGCTTCTTCATTCTTTTCCTTATTGGCTTTTTGATTGGCCTATATCATCCCGTACATTTTGCAGATGTGTCTGGGTCTTATAATTTAAAAGATACAATCTAGTGAGCCCTCAGCAGGTATATTGATACAAATACACCTTTTCAGATCCTGCTAGGCTATGTAAGCCATTATGAAAGTAATTGCTTTCTCTTTGTCTACTTAAAAAATATTCAAGTGCAACATAACAGACATATTGATCTTTCCCAATTTTACTTTGACATATGAAATGAATTTAAATAGAATAATATATTGAGAATCAGTGACCAGTGGTAATGCCTCAAATCAAGAGAAGGTTCTATATCCATGTTATCAATTGAACAGTTGAAATGTGGCCAGTATGAGTAATGAAGTGATTTAAAACTTTAACTGAAGTTCAAATAGCCACATGTGGATAGCGGCTACTGTATTTGTTGGTCAGCATAGATTGGTAGTGCTTTTATAAGATAAGTGGTTGCTTTGGATGTTACTTGAGACTATAAGACAAAATAGAACTATAGATAGCTTTGTCTTACAGTTTCTGTCTTACATTGCTCGTAGTGACTTTTGTAAGGTAGCATTGTACTGTAAAATAGCCAATGTTTAACCTTACACATTAACAGTAGTGTGATCCTCTAATACTTATACTTCCATGCACTTTTTGTAATGAGAAAACTAATATGACAAGACTGAATCAAAATATTTAGCTAAACTAATATGAAGTCAAAGAAAAAGAAATATCCAATAGTTTAAATAATCTGGGGAGGTATAGGCTACCTAATATCCTTTAATTCTTTATTAGTGAAAAACAAACAAAAACAAAAACAAATATTCAGAACAGCAGGTTTTAAGAATAGCTCATTGATTTTTCTCATCTTGAATTATGAATATAGAAACAGACGCTAATAAAAATATGCAATCCTCCTAGGATCTCTGACAGTTAGGGACAGTGTGAGTAGGTAGATTCTGTGTGATGCTGCCAGAAGCTTCTGCTTTCCTTAGACAGGAGCAAAGCTAATTTTGAAGATATTCCTAGTTGGCTCATTTTCTCCCTCTTCCATTTTAAAGCACAGACATGCTAACTTCAAGCAGAATATCTGCCTATAGGACACTGGACAGAAAATCACATTCTGAAGATGGCCAAGAGTATAGGGAAAGAATTGGTTGTATATAGTTTTATGGCATCTTCACAAACCTGGGATGCATCATTTTGGCTATTTTAACTTGGAGTAATAATGTCCCATCTCGATGAGACACTTGCAGTGTGTTGTCACATGCAACAAGTCAAAGGCAAACAAAGAGTTTTAATTAGTGGGGGAAACCCTGTAGTTTCTAAAACTTTTAGAGTGCTTAGACTTATAATTATTTTTTTCTACATGTAGCAAATTTAATTATTTGAAACTTTCATTCATTGACTAAGACTAAACGTGAACCATGTTGAATTTACCAATTAAAATATAGATATGAATATCCACCAATAACTAATTGGACTCCAATTGCTAAGTAAAACTACTATGTTTATAAAGCTAAAGTAATACCAGATATTTTCAAAACATATATGGCTTTATTCTGTTTTGAAGGAAGTTTAAATTTATATCAAGTGTTAAAGCATATTCAAATGTCAATATCAGAAAAGAATAGGTCAAGAAAAGAAGAGCAGTTTCATAAGAAACTGTAGTTAATGGAGAAAGTAGCTTTTCACAGCATTATTGATTTAAAAGACAAAGATTAGAATGATCAAAATATATTTCAAAGAAACTAAGAAGTTCATCTCAAAGGCTTTAATGTCTGAACAGTTTGTCTACTCCATATTTCTCCTCATTACAATCAACTTGAAGGAATATGAACTTTGTTCTTGGTGCGATCACTTCATAATTGGATCTTGTGGAAATTCACACCTTGAAATGGCTGCATTATTTTCATCTAAAAAGTGTCTTGATCCTAAAATAATGTATACTCTTTTTTTTAAAGGTAACTTTTAACTGAAAATGATACTTACAAATAGTTCCTTTGCCTCCATCCATTCTCTCCAAATACTGTCACCCAGCCCCAATAACTATCCTTGTCTCATGCCTAACACCTATTATGTAACTTCAAAAAAATAAAACTTGTATAAGCGTAGGAAAATGACAGTCTGGTATATCTGTTACCTTGCTCAAAGGGCACTCAAATCAATCTCTGGAAGCTTTTATTTTTTTCCTATGCTATAAAATGATAAAAAGTTCTGCTTCAATAAAGTTGCCACAGATTATGCCCCCTCTCCACACAATTTAGGACATAATTTAGGATAAAATCATGAAGGAGTCAAGTGAAGATTATTCTCTCTTCTGTGTTGTTTAGTAAACAACTTAGTTTACCTCTAGTAGCATCCATTTATCTACAGAGAACATGTTCCAAGACCCATAAATGTCTTCCTAAAACTGCAGATAACGTAAGCTCTGTAAGTTAATAGCTTTCTCCAGCTTGACCAAGCGTTCATCACATCTTATAGCTATCACAATTGTTGTTGAAAGTGAGACAGTAAAGCTGGAATTCATTTCAGTTTTTTGACAATTATACAGATCTTGCACTTACTGTAAACCATAGTAAGCTCATTATCAGATTTTTTTCCATTCTTTTTTCAACAAACAACTTTCATCTTTTCAGTAAAATAAAGCATTTTTCTTCACATTGACATGTTGAAATTGCTAGCCTTAGGAACCTTAGGAAAATGTTTAAGTCAATTGGTAGAGGGTTTATATGAGGATAAGTACAATGGTGTCAATAGAGGATGTGGTTATCAACCCAGTAATAAAAAGACCAACAGGGATGTACCATGGACATATGGGACAATGGTACTCATAGCAGTGACTAATTGAAAGGTATGGATAATTTAATTTTGAAAATTTCCACTTAAAAGTTTTATCATGATCATAGGTAACAAAAACAATCTAAATTAAAACTATGGAGAAGTACTAACATATCTTCCCTTACTTCAAACTGCTCTACAAATTTTATTTTTTTTCTGATTTCTAGTTGGAGGGTTTACATATAAAACTATTATTGGATATATATAAAATTAGAACAGTGTCATGAAATTAATCACTATAATGCTTATTCTGCTTCCATAAATAAATGGGAAATGCCTAATTGCAATCAATAAACCCTTTTGAATCTTGAGATAGAGAAGACATACTATATTCTTCCTTTGAATAAATCCTAGGAGATGTGTAACTCTTACATGTTAAGTTGCTTGTTTGTGCATAATATAAAATATAAGGAGGATCTGAAAGTGTTTATAATTAGGGTTATATTTGAGGTTATTTTATAAGTTGAATAAAATAATCCTTATAATTTAAAAAGCCAAATATTGTTTGCAATACATTCACAAAAGACTATAGGAAAACAGTTGTATCCTTCTGTTTCTTTTTCAAAACAAAAGTAAATGGAAATTACTGATCAATTACTGAGGTTACTGATATGTAAAGTGATTCACAAATAACAGAGATGTAATTCTCACTCACATAGTCCAAAGTGAAAATTATCCAGATATAAGAGAAGAAAAATACAAATCAACCTTATACGAGAAAAGGAGGATTATATTTAGAAAAAGAAAATAATAATTAAATGATTGATTCGCAGTTATTTATTCAAGTGTCTATTTGATCGAAATTACTATAGTCTCTCTTTTTTCTTTGTGGCACTGACCATAGTTTTCTAACTCTGTTTCCTTTAAAATTTTTTTTATATTCTAAACTTGAGTTTATAGCCTTTTTAATTTGAATGCCTAAAAATGGGAAACACTGAGCTGTGTCATTAAATGTGCAATAAATAACAGATGAATGCAAATGCAGTCATATCATAAAACCTTAAAAGGCAGTCAATATATTTTTTATGATGTTTGGGAGGAATTAAGGGTCTTTTACATGTTAGGAAAGTACTCTACCACTGAGTGACCACCCAAGCTTCCTTCCTCTCACTATCTTAGTCTGAAGTTTAATATATATTTCATATCATACATATTTATTTGATTAAAGATAAATAAGCCAAATATGATACCATATATTTCAAAGTCACAAATACAAATGCATAATTTATATATTTTAGTTCAATTTATTGTAAACTTTTCTGTGAAAGGATAAAGAAATATTGAATTGTGAATATGTGTATATATTTATACATACACACACAAGTAATTGCATAAATAAATGTATGGATAAATATGCAAAACATTTATGTTTATAATGATATAGGACTACTGCATCACTGAATTTGCAACAATTAACTACCACATGAAAAGAAATAAAATTGAAATCCAAACTTCCATAGCTCTCATTTTCAGGTATTTTTTTTTATAGGCTCCAACTTAATTCTAAAGTAGCAGTTAATATGGAGTTTTAAAACTTGATAGACTGTATAAAGAATAAAATAACCATGCACCTAACATGACATTAGTATGGATGCCCTAGCATTAAGAGTAAAAATACCAACTTACAAACTAAGACTTTATAACTTCAATAATAGTTATAAGAATTCAAACTTAAGATGACACATAAAATCCACTGGCAGGTACTAAAATTTAGGCTATAACAACTCCTACAAAATTAAATTAGAAAACAGGAAATTGTCCCTATTGCTTCTTTATAGGAGTTAGAGAATACTCCATGTTTGAAAATAAAAAAAAGTAATTTGTTGTAAAGAGACCCTTGACTGAAGCAAAAAATTTATATCTAAAATTCACTATTAATAAAGGCAAAATCTTACTACCCTTTATCTGAACTCATTTAAATAGCACAATTCAATATTTTATAATATTTTGACAGAAAACTTCACAATGAATTGAACTGAAATATACATACAAATATATGCATTTGTGTTTGTGACTTTGAAACATCTGGCTTCATATAAAGCTTATAATAAAAGTCATAAGAACCACATTTTTTCTGTGTGTTTGGAACTTGTCATAATCCTTACTTAAAAAGAGTCTAATTTAAAAAAGAGTCTAATTTTGTCATCATCATATTACTGACACAGACATATCCTTATACCTTCAGTAAAAATAATAGTGAATTTGGCTCCCACTAGCTAAGGAAATAAAACGGTGTGAATATAGAGCAGTGATCCACAGGAAACAAGCCATTTACTGGAAACATGTTCACTTGTAGGAAGATAACTCAAGCACAAAATTTGCAAATCTCCTTTACCAGAGGAGTAATGGCATTATTTTTTGAAGAATACAAACTGTAGCTTCTGTGTATGCAATAGGTTGTTTCATAAAGTTTTACAGAAATGAGCTTAGATGACAAAGAATGGATGGTTGTTTTAGTTAAAGAAATACAAACAGTTGAATAATGAATCTTCTTGCCTAAAATGCTTGTTATTCAGCATATGAAATCTCTCAGATATCCACAGATATAAACTCAGTACAGTTCATTGTGTTGTCATTTTTCTGACAAAAGAAAAATATTGTCTATTTTTTAAGGTCTAGATTTATGCTAGAACAATTGTATTTACTAAATCACAATAGGCCAACCGACTAAACTATCTATAATCCTCTTCAGTTTCAGTAGTGAAATGTTTATCATAGATTTTGTGCCAAGATCTTGGCATTAAAACAAACTCAAAACACCATTTAGTTATATTTTAATTTTAGTTTAAACAAAAAAATGTTACTTCAATATCCCTACTTTATTCAACCAATACTTGTACAGTAACTGGAGAAATCTATTGACACCAAATTTTGGCTAAATGTATTTAACAAAAAATATTAAAGTGGTTATGGAACCACTCATTGAATGGTTTCTGTACAGATATGGTCAGAGTTTTAAAGCAACAACAATTTTGATTTTTACTAACAACAAAACTTCAACACATAGAAGTAATTATTTCCCCCTTACTGTACATTGAACCCACAAAAACTGTTTACCTTTTCGACAGTGAAATTCTTTAGGTAATGGTGTGAATACATAGTTAAAAAAGGAATCTTGAATGGTATCATTATCATGTTGTCCAGGTTGGCCAATTTGTTTCAAACCTAAACTGAAGGTCCAATTAAAATATAAAGTACCTTTGGCCATTCAACTGTGTTTTAGATTTATTCAGAAATTTCCCTGAAAACCTGACCAAAATGACTTTAAACGACTATAATTAACAGAATCTCAGAATCTGCATCATAAAAGCCAGTTACATCACATAAATATTATTTATTGATTGCAACTTTAGTTTTTATTTTTAGACCTTTCTCTCTATCTTTCTTGTCCATTCCTCTTTTGTCTCTTTCCATATTGTTTCCTTCCCTCCTAGCATTTATTTTTGTTCCTTTAAACTTTTCTTCGTTGTCTTGTTCCTTGTCCTCTAACCATCATATTGAATAATAAATTATAGGGAAATCTACAGTCAACAAGAAAGACAAGAAAGACAGTATTAATTATTGCTAGAAGAATTTTGCTTCCAATCTATTGTAGTTAGATGTGTTAAAATGGAATAGAATTTTTCAAGCAGATTTTTATGATATTAAAATATACATTAAAATTCATATATGTTATTATTTTGAACGTTTACAAAATAGTTTGAGTTTCACTCAAGTTCTACTTTTAACATCTTAATTTGCATATAATGAGTCTCTATTCCTATGAAACACAATAGTCTATTTCCCAGTTTGAATATTATCAGTAGAGTTACTTAATTTTTCAAATGGCCACATTTTCTTTTTTTAATAAAATTGTAATTTTAACTTTCATCTTCATTTGCTTAACATAATTCACTTAGTAAAATTATTTGTATTTTCAAAACTCTAGCTATCCCTCATTTCCAAAGATAAGAATTTAATTAAAAAAGGAGAACAAAATCTTTGTATAATATATATAGTTTTAAAGTTTAATGTCTAAAGCTACTAAATGCTAGCTCATTTAAATGTTATATTCTTGTATCATTTCTGAGGCCAATACATGACTCTATTGAATTACTAATTTATTACCTGCATATTAAATTAATACAAATTTCTCTTTTGACCATGATATATCTTGTTATACTGTACCTAACGTCTGTTGCTTTGCAGTTACAAATCATAATCTACCTCCAAATTTCCATGTTAAAAATGGAACTTCCTTACCACATTGTATCCACGTTATCTACCAATAAATTCATACTTATCAAGAACAATATCACTGAATTAGAGCAAATTTGTAGGTGGGTTAATGGCCTGTAAGTTATCTTATACGGCAATTGTTCACAGTTGAGGTAGTTCATAATTTTCTTTATGTAATGATAATCATCTCTCAGTAAACTATATTTTCTCTGTTCTTTGACTTGCTCTAGATGTACAGTGGACATTGATTATTTATGGGATTATTTATGCTCAGCATCTTTGTCTTTGTTTACTTTCAATAGATCCCAATTTCCTCAATACAAAAATAATCTCAGGCTCAATGTCAAAGACTTTGGGCTTTTAAGGTTCTATGTGTTTCTTTGGTCAAGTGACTGATATGGCTCAAGCAACTCACTTAGACATCTCATTGGTTGTAGCTTCTTCAGTCACAAAGGATTAAAACAATAATGTATCAAAAACAACAACAACAACAATGTATCATAAACAGACTTAGCAGTTCCTGCTAGCCATGTGCCCAGGAGTGTTGAATGTTCTCTTTTTCCCCTTACTGCTCCCTTGCTTTGATGCTAATGCTCATATTTACATTATTTCATTGAACCATATAATTAATTTCTATTGTCTGCATCCTAAAAACCCCAACAGACAACTTAACACACTATATGTTCAGATATTATTTTCCCATCTAAAATCCTTTAAGGATGGTTATCATATGTCAAGGCTCTCAGAAATGTCTGTTTGACAAGGAACACACCCTTGTTCAGCCCTACTCTTCTCTATTAGGCCATATCATACTTTTCACCATACAACTTTAACTTCAGTGACATCAAGTAACAATTTCTTCAACAAAAGACTTTCACTTATCTTCATGTAAAGAACAATTCATTCCTGTTTGTGTTGTCCCTATTTCAAATGATTAATGTTAATTTCTTCAGTGTTTTGCCATGGACTGGGTTTCTGCGGGGACCCCTTATTCTGCAGGATGAAGAAAGCTCTGGCCTGGTGGGCAAGGAATTCGGCAGATGAGAAACAGAATTGACACAAAGAAGTGTGGGATCTGAATGTATTTCTCAAAAATGGCATGAGGCTTTTACAGTCATTGCAAAAGAGAAATGAAAAATCTGGCAACTCAGTAGTCGAGGTACATCTGAGGTCACCTGAAACACACTGGGTCTAAAATAGCAGCCATCTCCTCTGGACTGGTGCAGCAACTTCGGGCTCCGAGCATGCTCAGGCCTGCATGGGCCTGGCCGGGGTCCTGGGGGGGCGCTGGAAGTGTGCCAGTCAGGAGGGTAGAGGCTCGAATCTCGAACTCGAATCTAGAATTGGAATGCCCAATGCTGACTGCTGCTCTCTCTCTCTCTCTCTCTCTCTCTCT
>JADRCD010028399.1:0-14032 GCA_019843815.1 Montemys delectorum
TTAAATAAATCATTACACATTCTGATTCTCATTTTTTCATCCATAAAATAAGAGGAATCATTTTTAAAGTCCACCTAGCTTCACCATTCTAGGACTTGTATCCACTGACTTATACAACTGCTGTGAAATATACATTCATACAATTATGGCAATGGGCACTTAGGACTCTACGTAATAGATTTTCCTGACAGAACAACTGTGCTGTACTTCTAATGGTCACTCTGACCCTGGAATACATAACCTATCCTACTAATGCTAATAGAAATGATCCCAAAAGGGCTTCCCTCACAAATTAAAGAAAGTTGACCAAACAAATATACAAAATCTCTAAAAACTAGTTGTTTATCTTTAAATCATTGGGTTAATTCAATCTTCATATATGTTGGTACATTTATGTATATAAAGTCATCAGTCATCGGTATGTTTTTACTTTATACTTTATAACCATGATGGTAATTAGTATACAACGCTTAAGTGGCATGATTCTTGTCACTTTTGCAAAGTAAATAATGCTATTACCCTCATGTTCAAAATAAAGAAACAGAAACCAAGGTTAAACATCTTTAATAAGGTCATAGTTATTCAATAGAATTATTGAAAATTGAACTCAACAATCAGGCTAGCTCTAGAAATCATGCATGCATGAAGTAGATATCTTTTACAACATTGTTGTGATCATCCATTCTCTTGCCTGCCTATCTTTATTGAAATCAAAATTTTGTTTACTCAGTCTGTTGGGATAGCATGATTTTATGCCTCTGACCAAATTGTTAGTATGGCCTTATTATCAGTCAACCATTTTAGGTGAATGGCTGCAAATTCTCTCACATGTTCCCAAAAACATATACCTTGTTATGTTTATTAACCAGTGGAGCTGTCACATGGAATAAAAATACAAGAAAAGTGATATATTGGCTATAGAGTATGAAAATGTAAAAGCATATGGAGTTTTAAAAGTCATACATCTCTATGAAGATTTTTTTTGAGGAGATGAAAAACTCATATTTACTTATGCCAGATAAGGAACCGAGAATACACCCAAATGTGGATTGTAAACCCTTGGAGGCATGAAACGACCCATTGACTCTAAGTGCTGGAGCTAGCCCCTTGCATGTATGAATGGCCAGCCTCTACTCCCTTGACTATATTACTGTCTGTAATGGTCATTTCCAGCCTCTCAAGTTGAAGATGAGGTCAAGCTCCACTAGACAGAGGAAAAAAAAAGTCCAAGATCAGGCCATAAAATTCTAACAATCTCAAGCCATCCTGGAAAGCTCTGTACCACCCCTTCCCCATGCCCAAGAAACCCTATATAAAGCTTGCCTCCAGGTCAGGTGTTTGCTGCTTCTCTCCCGAGAAAAGGCAGCTACCCTCTTGTCCCTCCCAATAAATCTCTTGTGTGAGGTTAATTGTATGGTGTGACTTTGTGCTATTCCTTGCTACCCACTGCCAGAATGTATTTCCCTTCTGAGCTGTAACACATATACAGATACTATCAAGGTCAAATGCTCCACCATGTTCATAACAGACTTATTTATAATGGCCAGAAACTGGAAACAACCCAGATGTCTCCCAACAGAGGAATGGACACAGAAAGTGTGGTACATCTACACAATGGAGTACTACTCAGCTATTAAAAACAATGAATTTATAAAATTCTTAGGGAAATGGATGGATCTGGAGAGTATCATCCTGAGTGAGGTAACTAAATCACAAAAGAACATACATGGTATGCACTCTCTGATAAGTGGTTATTAGCCCAGAAGTTCGGAATACAGGAAGAACAACCCTGTTGCCTCCCCCTTCCCCCTGCTTGCCACCCCACCCTCTCTCACTTATGGGCCCTGGCATTCCCCTACACTGGGGCATAGAATCTTCACAGGGCCAAGGTCCTCTCCACCCATTGATGATTGACTTTGCAATCCTCTACTACAAACATGCTGCCAGAACAATCAGTCCCACCATGTGTACTCCTTGGTTGGTGGTTTAGTCCACGGGAGCTCTGAGGGTACAAGTTAGTTCATATTATTGTTCGTCCTAAGGGGCTGCAAACCCTTCAGCTCCTTTGGTCATTTCTCTAACTCCTTCATTGGGGACCCTGTACTCAGTTCAATGGATGGCTGTGAGCCTCTACATCTGTATTAGTCAGGTACTGTCAGAGCCTCTCAGGAGACAGCTATCTCAGGCTGGCTTGTCCTTCTTTCAGTCTCTGCTCCATAATCAATCTCTGAAACTCTTTCCATGAGTATTTTGTTCCCCCTTTTAAGAAGGAATGAAATGTCCACATTTTGGTCTTCCTTTTTCTTGAGTTTCTTGTGGTTTGAAGGTTCAGGTAGATCATTTAACTGCCCAGCTTTTGAGGTGCAGTTTTAAATAAGTCTTAGTTTCTCTGTGTGGTTATTGGGATCTACCATAAGGTAAAGAAATACAGCCACCAGATTATTTCACCGTTAATATGTATATTAAAGATAATTCATTTACAGATTTCAATAAAGCAGCAAATGTCTGTGTTGTTTTCTTTTCATGTGGCAGTTGGAAGAATATGAAGAGAAGAAATAGACACCAACGATATAGAAGAAAATGAATGTATAGTTTACAAAATACAAAAGGAAAAACATATGCATAAAATTTAACTTGTGGCATGATGTCAATACACTGAAAAAGTATATTTCAGTACTTTTGGTACTTCAAATTAGGCATGTTCCATTTATTTCACTATGCTTGTAAGGATATGGATGGAAAACCTGAAGCTCATGAATTTAAAATGTCCAGTGATACATAATTTAAAATGTAGAATGCTCTGATGTACAGAAAATAAGGTGTAGGAGTTCAAGTGCAAATCCAGACCTATAGATATTCCTATCAATTGGATAATTTGTACTACCTTCACTTGTGTACATTTTAGCAGTGGACTGAGGTGCTTACAACAGTCTCTATGAATAATATTTGGAGATCTATAATTAAGATTTGTTTAACCTATAGAGACAAGTCCTGGCATCAGATGAGCAGGGAACATAAGACTGGCCACTCTAGAGTTATTTCATTAACTAAACTTATCTGTTATTTCCCTGGTGTGTACTTGGGTATATTGTGGGCATGAAGGAATTGAATTCTGATTTTAACACAGAAATTATAATAAAACAGAATTAGTTCCAATTCATAAGGATATATATATATACCACACACACACACACACACACACACATACACACACACATATATATATATATATATATATACAATTATTTCTGATATTTACAGCATGTGTTTTATTCTGCTAACAATGAAGTTTAGTTCATAAGGAAGGTCCAGAATGGTATTTGGCACATTTGCCTACTCAATAGTCCTAATAATACTTATAATTATCAATTGAATAAATTATATTGACTTACCATATAAGCCCATTATAATGATGAAAATACTAATTTAAAATTTTGTGTTTGTATTTCCAACCAATGAATGCAATTTTCTAAAAAAAATTGCACACACCAGGGAGCAGTAATTGAACTGTCTGTGAATTTTGTTCTCTGGATGTTCTTGGCCTTTGCTCAGATGATTGACCACACCTTCTAAGCATGCAATTATCTGTTGATACCTCACAACTTGTCATGCAGTGTGCCATTCCTTAGATGAGAATTAGCCTCAAACATCATTATGTACTTAGATTCTAATAATGCTTGTAGAAACATCAAACAGTAATTAATGATGGGGAAAATGTATGAACTTTATAATTTAAAATAAATTTTTATAGTAAATCACAGATTCTTCATTCTATTCATTAGCAGACTGATCTTTAAAGATAATGTGACACTACAATAAATTGTAAAAGTTGAATTATATCTAACTTAAAATTTAACCTAAAACTGAAAGCTTTACTTTAACAATTTTGTTGCATTTGGTTTTACTCCATCTGCTAGAGAATGTACCAGAGTCCTTTATAAAAATTCACATGCATTGCTCCCCTAAAAATGAAGAAGCTATGCCTCTAATCTTGTGCTTTCATTGGTTTGATTGCCACTTCAGCTCAAATGGATGGATGGTAATTAGTGGGTGTGGAATAACCAGTACTGCTCAAGAAGCAATTGCTTTTACTGAGGAAGAAAGTTCCTAAAGAAGCATAGTAAACTCCAAGAAACAACCAATTTAAGCTTACACACCTCCCTGCCATAGTTTTATAGGAAACAGATGTACTAAAAAGTGAGCAAGAGGGTAGATAATGTTTCTCAAGGTTCAAACAAGAATAGACTCTACAACACTTGACTGGATCTATTTTTTTCAAAATGATTTATTATAAAATCGACATGAGGTATTCAATTTTGAGATTTTTTTCTTAGCAATAGGATTAAAATCTTACATTCTGGCTTTCTAGTAAAATTCCAGTAACATTTAAAATTAAAATAATACAAAATTTCTAAAATGGAATAATGAAACAATTTATTTTAACAGAGTTGCCCTTTCTTACATAGACCAGGCCCACCTGCTTAGAGATTGCATAACTCACAATGGGCTGGCCACTTGTACATCCATTAACACTTAAGAAAATGCTTCAACCTTGCCCCTGTGAAGGTTCTATGCCCCAGTGTAGGGGAATGACAGGGCCAGGAAGCAGGAGAGGATCGGGTAGCAAGCAGGGGGAGTGGGAAAGGAACAGGGGTTTGTTTTTTTGCTTTTTACTTTTTTTTGGAGGGGAAACTGGGAAAGGAGATATCATATGACATGCAAATAAAGAAAATATCTAATAAAATAAAAAATTAACAAAAAAATAATAAAAAAAGAAAATGCCTCAAACTCTTAGATGTTCTCCACAGCTTAATGGTAAAGCCTTATTACTAAAGATATCTCTTATTTACGCCTTCAAATGCTATGAAATTTGTAAGTTTCCCAACTAGAAGCTTTGCCCCTAGTGACTAGCATTCTTCTCTGTACACTTCCAAGAAGAAATGCAATCATCAATCATCTGGCTACAAAATCTGCAAGCTGCTTACAAAATACAGTGGTGCAATAGGGGCACAAACAGTATTGGAATAAACAACCAGTGTTTGATTGGATTTAAAGCCTACTGAATGAGATGTAACCTGTGCCTGACACTGGTGAAGTGGCCAAGAACCAGAGATAAGATAGCTGATTCGTCAAGGATAAATACTATTGTTCTTATTCTGCTATGTGAACATAGGCACAAAATGATTCCTAATGGGACTATTGTATACCCATAGATCAGTACCCTAGGCAGCCCTCATCAAAGAAATTTCTTCTTGTGATGGGAATTAGCACAAAGACCAAAAAATAAACAATTTTCATAGAAGGAGAGACTTCGATATATACATGTTTACAAAGGTTCAAGCCAGATGTGGTACCAGCACTGAGAAGAAAGAAACGGACAGAGGATGCCACCTTAACTAAGAAGTGATTTGTAACTGATGTGTATTGTCAAAGGGAAAATCTGTTTTCTCTAATAGAGGTCATACCCGTAGTTGGCAGATACAAGATGAACTCTACATTTTTTTTTTAAAATTAGGAATTATTGATTTTTTTCTCTTCTAGTTCTCTGGACTATCCAGCCTCCCATTTCTTATCATCCAGGCAGTGTCAGGCATGACTCTCCTCTTGTGGCATGGGCCTCAAATTAGGCTAGTCATTGGTTGGTCCCTCCCACAAGTTCTTTACCTCCATTGATTCAGAACATCTTGCTAGCAGGATGGATTGTAGGTGAAATGTTTTGTGGCTGGGTTGTTATTCCAGTCTAATCATTGGATGTTGCCAGTTTATAGAAGATGAATGGTTCAAGATCCTTATCCTTCATTGCTAGGAGTTCTTGCTAGAGTCACCATCATAAAATCCTGGGAATTTTTACTGTACTAAGCTACCAATGCCCTCCAGTTACAGTTGTTTCTTCCTATATTCTCTCCATCCACCCCTCTCCATCCACCTGATCTTTCTTGTTCTCAACCTCATCTATCCCTACTCCACCTGCAAAATCTATTTTATTTTCCCATCCCAGAAAGATCCATGCCTTCTCCTTAGAACCCTCCTTGATACTTAGCCTTTCTTAGTATATATGTCCTAATGTGATTATCATTTACTTTACAGCTATTATCCACTTATAAGGAAGTATGTACCATGTTTGTCTTGCTGGGTCTGGGTTACCTCACTCAGAATGAGTTGGGGTTTTGTTTTGTTTGTTTGTTTGTTTGTTTGTTTTCCCTATGAACTTCACTTTTTTCCAGGAGTTTTTTTGTTTAGTTTTGATTTGTTTGAGCATTATTTTGTACTATTGTAACATTTTTATTTTGATTTTCTATGGGGGTGGAATCTGTTTGTTTTGAGAGAGAAGGGGTGGAGAGAGAGATCACATAAAGTTGGATGAGTATGGAGGTAGAGAGGGGAAAACATGATCAAAATATATTGAATAATTTTAAATAAAAAAAACTTGTATACATCAAAAAAGAAGATATGTTGAAGATTGTTCTTTGGTGAATATTCCCTCTTCCATGGTGTTTTTAGGTCTGTGCCAAGTTGACACAAATTATTTATCACAGACCCTAACAATAAAGTTATACTCAACTAAGGTGGAATGCTTTGTTGGATTAAAGAGAGTTTGAAAATTTTTAGAAAATTCCTATTTTGGGTTGATGAGATCTTTGTTTCTTCCTGTTATGGTTTGAATGGAAAGGACCTCCCACAGGCTCATGTATTTGAATATGTGTTCCCACTAGAAACACTGTTTGGGACATTACAAAACCTTCCTGAAATGTGGTTGTGTTTGCTGGATTCAATACTTTGAAGTTATACTCTTTTTCCACTTCTGTTCTCACTCTCTTCTTCCAAATCGGCCAAGGTATGAGGGTGTCTTGGCCACACACTACCCCACAATGTACTCTACCACACCTTCCTTGCCAGGGTGAGATAAAGCTCTATACTAAATTAAATACTAACTGCTAATTGCCATGTATTTGGGCAAAACCCATAGAAAAAGAGCTAATATGTCTCCCTAGAATTTGGGCAAATTCTACAACTGTTTTGCCTATAATATGTAGTAGAAGATATGCTGTGCTTATTTCTAGGACTAGACTTTTATATATGGGGACTCATCTGTGTCATTTATACTAAGACCTGGAACTGCCATGGGAACAGATAGCCAGCATTGAGTCAACTATGCTATAGCTACCTCTAGTGAGAACAGTAAATGGTCCATTTCTGGCATTTTTTTTTTATTTAAAGTACCATATGCATGTGTAGAAATGTTTTGGATTCTACTAGCTCAATTCTACAAAATGATTTTAATTGGCATTATTTAAAATATAAAATATTACCTATGCCTAAATTCATGACCCAAGAAAATATCAGACACAAAAAGGTATCTGATGTTTGAAGATGAGTTAGAGCATGAATTGTGCTATAGCAATAGATAACTGGAACACATGTTGACTAAGAATCCATTGTAATTTTTCCCATTCCTGTTCACATAATGACAAAATATAATTATATACTACAAAATTAGATAAATATGACTACGAAATAAAGAAATGTATTCCTTGTATAAAATGTAATTGAATGTGTAGAAATCAGTCCCAAAGAATGAGCCAAAATAAAGATCCTTGGTGTTATATAATGTTATATAAGTACTGAAAACAAAATCCCTGCTTAGATTGGTTTACAAATACCCCTTTCTTTTCTCTACTCTACAGAAGACTAGATAAACAAAGTCTGTTCCACAAAGTCTATACCACTAAATCTGTACCTCTAAATCTGTATCACTAAAACTGTACCACTAAATTTGTACTAAGCTCCTTTAATTTTATGAGTATCTACTACTTTATACTTTGCAGCAACCACAATGTTTATTGCTATTCCTTGAATACAGCAAACACATTCCCACCTGAAAGCATTCTTTTCAGCTTGTTGACTACCTGAAATGATTATGACTCTAACACCTTTCATGCTCTTCAAATCTCACCTGCTCAATAAAAGCCACCATGGCGCTTAATTTTAGTTTATTCTCGGGGCCCTGATTTCTTTTCATTTACTGCTTTTATTTTCCACAGCAATCATAATTTTGTCACATCTATACAATATATTAAGTCACTTGATTATTACATTCCTGATGATGGAACATAACACGGTTTCCAGTGAGGAAAATCTTTGAGGCATAGGTTTAGAAGGCCACGGAAAGCTGTGAACTTTTATTTTTATTCAGCGTTTCCAATATATTCTACATTATGACCAAAAAAATCCCTCCAAACCCCTGGACATCTTTTTATGTAGCTCATTTAGTAGAATACTTTTCTATCATGCTTAAGACATTGGACCCCACTCACAGCACCTAACAAACATGTGGAGTGGCCCATAACTTGGAAGATGGAAGCAGGAGGATCAAAAATCCAAGATAACCCTCAGCTACCTAGGGAGCTCAAGGTCTGCAGTGAGAAAAGGAAAGTAGGTAGGTAAGTAGGGAGGGAGGGAGGGAAGGAGGGAAGGAGGGAGGGAGGGAGGGAAGGAGGGAAGGAGGGAGGGAGGGAAGGAGAGAGGGAGGGAGGGAGGGAGGAAGAGCTTTTGGCAGAGAGAGACAGAGAAACAGACAGAGAGGGACTTGGGGGTATAGGGAGGAAGGGAAGGAGGGAGGGAGGGAGGGAGGGAGGGAGGGAGGAGGAAGAAGAGAAAACTTCAAGTTGTGAGCCTAATGGGAGAAGTCAGTCTGTCTTCCTTTGCTGTATTATTGCTTTTTCTGGCATGGAGTCCTAATAATTTTACTGGTAGACTATTTAAAAGACGAATAGAGTTCTTCCAGATGAGTAGAGCTATACTTTCTTTTTTTCTTTTCTTGTATTGGATACTCTATACATTTACATTTCAAATGTTATCCCCTTTCCCAGTTTTCCCCTCACAAACTCCCTATCCCATCCCCTCTCCTCCCTGCTTCTATGAGGGTGTTCCACCACCCACTGACCCACTCCTGACTCACGACCCTACCATTCCCCTACAATGGAACATCCAGCAGCCACAGGACCAAGGGCCTCTCCTCTCAATGATGCAAGATAAGGCAATTCTATGCTACAAATGCAGCTGAAGCCATGGGTCCCTCCATATGTATTCTTTGTTTGGTGGTTTACTACACTTTCTTAAGTAATTCAAAATGTTTTTTAGAGAAATGTCTATGGGTGTTTTGCATTCATAGGTATTTGTGCACATTGTGCATGCCTAGTTCTCTTAGAACCAAAAAGACACTGTCAGATATCCTGAAATTGAAGTTACAAATGGTCATGAGATGCCATGAAGGTTCTGGGAATTGAACTGAAGTCACTGAAGAACAGTCAGTGACATCCTACAATTCACAATTTTTCTGACTGTGAACATAAAATATACTACAAGTCTCTGAAGCCACAGTTAGATCTAACTGGTAGAAAAAGCAAGTGTACAACACAAAACATATCTTCCATTTTCAGTTCAGCCTCCATACAACTTTTGTTTTCTGTTTAAAGAAACAGAATCCTTGAATATGTAATCAAAGTCCAATGTCTATGCATTTAAATACACATAAGCTATTTAACATAAGTGTTAAAATTAACTGAGAGATGGCTCAAAAGGTGAAAACCCTTCTCTACAAGCCTACCAACCTATATAAATTTGGAAGAAAAAACCATTGGACAAAGTTGTTCTTTGACTTCCATGCATGTGACCTAGCATGTGTACCTGCACAAGAGTATACATATACTCTTATACAAGCATGCACAGAGACAAAATAACAAATAATTTTTAAAACTGAGAAGTAAGTTCTATATGGCTATAGGCTTCACTGAAATACTCAGAATACAGATCAAGGTCATCCATTGCCTTTGAGTATCTGATAGTCCTGTGATCTTGAATATAATCTTTCCTGTGGTCAATTGCTAGTTCTACCACTTGTAAATATAGAGAAGGCATTCAACTTTTTTTACCCTAAAGATTGTTGCCTATAAAAATGAATTAATTCATAAGAAAAGTGTAACTTAATTAAGTAGTTGTTTAGAATAAGATTCTTAGAGAAAAACAAAGATTTCTAGTATAGAATATATTAGTAGAATTTTACTTGTGCATACAGGAAAACATTAAGCTATATTGCTAGGCACATAAGGTAGCACATACCTTTAATCCCAGCACTTGGAAGAGAGAAGAAAACATATCTCTTGTCTGTTAAGGGTCAGCCTGTCTAGAAAACCAAGTGTCCAGGCCAGACAAATACATAACAAGATACTGTCTCACAAGCAAAAACCCTGTAAACCAAATCACTGGCACTGTTATGATCATTTCAATCATTAAAAACAGCTTCATTTAGTTAATTTGTTGCTTGTTTTATTTTAAACTAACAAATGTCCATCCACAGAAATGCATTTTGTAGACACACTTGTGTCAGAATGAAACAACTTTTTTTTTTTTTTTCAGTCGCAGTAGCCAATGTCCAGTCTGAACTCTCTCAGGACTTCCATGTGAGTGGTGTCTCCTCAGTCACTGAGTTCATCTAAAATCCATTTATAAACAAATTATTTACATTTCAGAGAAAAAAATCTGTTATCACAAATGACTTTCCAGCACCACACGGTAATTGCTTCTTCTTATTGTTTACTGTCTTATTATTGCACAGTTTTTGCAAAAGGTATATACTGTGAAAGACAGAAAACATTAAAGTGTATGGAAATTGTTATGATTCAATGGGTGCAATGGATACAACACTAAGATTATATTTAAATTGTAAAATTTAAATATGTAAGACGGTTTTAAAACCAGTCCAAGGAAATTGTTTAAATTGTATTTGACATAATCTGGTACTTGAAATGAAACCCAATATTACATATAGCAACTATGATCTGGAATTATGTTAAACCATAATTCTGTTAAAAGCTGTATACCACATTTAAAAGTTAGGATTCAGTTCTAGCCTTCTGGTTTAAGAATCAGATTTTACCAATTAGTTTTCTTTCAGTCAAAACATCTGTATTTTTTGACAAATCAAATGTATAAGAACCTCTAAATAGCAGCATAGACAATTTGCTTCTGCTGAAATGGACAGAAAAGAACTGTAAGAAAGCACAGAACTCTTCTAGTAGATCATATGTTGCTAGCAATACATCTAATTGTTAAAAGAAAAGCTAAGCTTGGCAGCTATTTTATTTCTAAAACTGGAGCCAAGAATTTCAAAAAAAGAAGTGTGTTACTTTCATTCTTTCTTTAAAGGTTTCTATTCTTCAAAAATTGAATTTCCTTGGAGCACTAATAAATTCAAAAGGCTTTCAAGGAAAAATCAACCAACCAAACAAACAAACAACAGTGCTATACCATGTCTAACCTGAGACTTCTCAGACTTTCTAAACTGGTGTTGTCTTTTCAGTCGCTGATTTCATATTAAATCTCTTCATAAATAGTAATGTTCAGTCTCTTTAATCATTTTCCACAAAGAAGGGATCTTTTAGTAATTCCCCTTAATCTTGTAACCAAACACCAAGGCCTTTTTGTGTGTGTGTATATATGTTTGCATTTGCTGATCCCTTTAATGGAGACTTTGCCAACTCATTACATGTTATTTTTAGAATATGGTCAAAGAAAAGCCTGTATTATAATTCAACTGTTGTATCTGAGAGAACATTGGAATTGCATCTATATGATTTTACAAGGGTAAACATTTTCTCCCCTGGTATCCCTCCTTACATTTTGACATTTCAAGTCTCTGTGACGTTAGGTTCATGCTTTCTCACTGAGGCCAGACAAGGCAGTCCAGCTAGAAGAATCCATCCCACAGATAGGCAACAGCTTTTAGGATAGCCCCTCTTCCAGTTTCTTATAGCTACATCAGCCTCATTAAAATCAAGGCTTACTCAAGTCCACTATGATGTCATCTTAATTAATTATACCGCCAATGGTACTATTTGTAAAGCCACCTTTCTGAGGTTCCTGAAATCAAACAGCTTTTTTTTTGTTATTGCTCAGTAGTTTTATACAGTTCTATAATGAAATTTTCATCATTTTTCAACTTCCATTTCTTTCTCTCATCCCCATCCCTCTCCAGTTGAAAGCCTTCCTTCTTCTCATCAATCGCTCTCCTCCTTTTGAGGCTTTTTTTGTGTGTGAGTCATTAAGTTTATTCACAGTTTATTGCTTGGGTGTGGGTGGGAGGTTAATTACCTCAGCAAGCATAAGTTATAGTGGTACATCATTGAAGAAAATGAAACTTCCTTTCTCAACAATCCTTAAGGGCCATTTTGATGTAGCAGTACCTGATCTAAAATACATGGTAAACATGAACTGTCTCTTTTCACTCTACCAGTTTTAAACTCCGCTTCACTCCTTAATCTAACAAAGCAGACAAGCAGATACATTTATTGAATGAAAAGCAGTTCCCTTCATAATAAAATGTAGAGAGAAGCCTAGGTATAAATAAGTGAGGATTTAATGGAAAAGTGAAGTGATATCCACATAGAAAACTACAAAAGTACACAGAAATCATACAAAATTGATTTAGATCAAGCACATCCATGATAATTAAATATTACCTCACACAAAACTGGGACATCTGAACATTCAAATTTATGATATTTATATGTATAATGTAATCATATGACTCTGCATCATGATTCCAATGTTCTTCAGTGCATTAGTTATTCAAGTGCTTCTTACAGACAATACCTCTTTAGTCTTTAAAACCACACAGGTCTCAATGTGAAAACCTAAGGGACTTAGGAGCCTCAAATGAGAATCTGCCATGCTCAACTCCTTCAGAAACTGCCTGTGGCTGGTTTGCAAGAATATTATTCTCGCTTTTGGGGATTCATTCTCCATCTTGTTTATGAATAAATTTGTTGTATTCCTATGTCACTCCTCCAGACTTCATCTTGTAACTAAGTAGAATTTACTTGCCAATCCCATCTATTCCTAGTCCCCAACTCTGATCCCCACTTAGGATAAATCCAAAATAGATAATCATGGCACTTGGATCTTTCTCTTTCTAATACCTGCCACATCAGTGCACTGAGTTTTTCATCAAAGCTGGGAAATGGCAGGCCTACCTATTACCTATTATAGGTATCTATGGACCTACATATTACCTATTATAGAACAGGCTTATTGGTGACCAATCAGTGTCACTTCCTACCTTTTGCTCAAATCTATGCCCCAGCAGCTCAATGTTGCCCTATCTCTAGTCTATCAGAAACTTGTTATCATTCATTTGGGCTGTACATAGATTAAAACCCCATTTAAACTTCATCCATCTTCCCAAGGCTCTCACTCTTCAATCAAACTGTCATTTTAAATGTCAGATGAGTTATGCTTCATCACTTGAGCGATCAAGGCAATATATCCTCTCATACTGAGGAGACAAATTGTGTACAAAAATATTTTTTTAAACACTGAATGAAGCAAGTGTCAAAAGTATGGAAATCAATGATGGACCTATCTCTTCTATATTATGTATGCCTGTAAAATGGAAGTTGTATCTCAAATAACATATACTCTATGAAAACCATAATGTGACCAAAATATGATGACTAGTTTTCATTAGGCACTCTGATATAGTAAATGTTTTACCAAAAAGTTTCATTTAATAGTCACAGCATTGTCTGACAGAAACTTACAATTTATAAGAAGATAGAAGATTTACAATTATAATCTTTTCATTTACATAAGTTCCTTTCCTCACATTTTTCCTACTTTACATTTTTAATTTCCCAGATTTTCTACTTCTTTTTTGATAATGTTTATTAATTTATCTTACTATATATTATATCCCAAATGCAGGTTCCTCCTTTCCTCCTAGCCCATCCAACTTCTGGCCCCCCAATCCATTCCTCTTCAATTTCTTTTCAGTAAAGGACAGGCCTCCCAGAGATATGTACCAAATGGGGCATATTATGTTGCCATCAGAGCAGGCACCGTCTCTCTTATAAAGGGAAACAAAGTAGAAGGGCAGGGGTCCCAAAAGCAGGCAAAAGTATCAGAAACAGCCCCTACTCCCTCTGTTAGTTGTCCCACAAAATCATCAAGCTAAAAAAAAAAAAAAAAAAAAAAA
>JADRCD010028402.1:0-15216 GCA_019843815.1 Montemys delectorum
TTTCTTTTTTTTTTTAAATTTAATTTATTGGTTTTCTTTTATTTTATACTCTATCTTTTTCACTGTGTGTCTCCCCATCTTTTTGTTTCTCTGTCTTTCTATGTTTCTGCCTCATCTGTCTCTGTCTGTCTGTCTATCTGTCTGTCTGTCTGCCCTACAGATCCTTTGCATATATATTATGGCTTCCAGTTTAGTGTTTTTGAATTTTTAAGTGTGTGTGTGAGTGGGTCTCTGCATCTATATCTTGGAAAAGAGCCTATTCTTGGGCTCTTTTCCATCTGTTTTGTCCTAGTTTGATGTATTAGTTTTTGTTTCATCATGCCATATCATATCATATATCATATCATAGATCATATCATATCATTATCCCTTAGAAACGTCTTTGTTTCAAATGAATGAGGGTGAATCCAGTTGGGGGTCTGGGTACTGAGGAGGAGCTTGGAAGAAAAGACAGAGGGGAAACCATAATCAAGATTTACATGTAAATAAAGAAAATATCTAATAAAAAAGATATATTATTTGGAGAAGTAAAGGCTAGTAAAAAGGAAAAAAAGTTTTCAATAAAAGAAAAAAATAGTTTATTTTCTTTTCAGGAGAGTTGTTTTCATTTGTTACATTTTATCCTTCGTCATAGATGATAAAGCAAAGGGCCAGACCTCACAACTTTTAGATAAGGATCTAAGAGGTTAGATACCCAACTGGAGATCAGGAGAAGACTACAAACCTAAAGTGCTGGAGCAAGGTACTTTTTCAGTGTTTATCATCACTTTGGTTATAAATGCTGCTATGCATCATACAGGTGTCCCTTAAGACTGAAACACCAGTCTTCCCATCAACTTTGCTAGCAGCTGGCAGCTCTCTGTGGGTTGTTTGTTTGTATGTTTGAAACTACCCTTGGCTGACATAGTATATCACATTCCTACATCAGTTACAGTAAATTGCCTAAGCTATTGTATATAAAGGCCCAGCTCCTTTGGCACAGTATAAGACAATTTAAAGTGCAATGTGGGTTTCAGAGCTCTCTACTAATGCTTGACTGAGGCCTTTGTTATAAATATATGACAGTGACTTTCTCTGAGTTTCCATCAATGCAATCCTTACATATTTCCCTAAGAGTACTACCAGAACTCAGAAGTTTCATGCCAGGAGCAGTGTGAAGACACATGGTCTGAAATGGGATCATCTACCACACCTGTAACTTTTCTCATTATTCGTACTAAACAATTAAAAAGTGACATCTTAAGGGAGGAAGGGTTTAGTTAATCTCAGGGCATAGGAGGCATGGTGGAAGGAGCAGCTCTCTGCTATAGAAGCATCAGCAGGAGGCTGTTGGTTCAGGTTTAGGCAGGATAGGAAGCAGAATTGGAGAGAAAAGAAGTATAGGCTGAAATATAAACTTCAACACCTACTCATAGTGGCCAAGTTCTTCCAGTGAGAGTCTAGCTCCTAAAGGTTCCACAACCGTCTAAAACAGTATCATAAGATGGAGACCAAATATTGAAACATATGAGCCTGTGGATGAGATTTTACATGCAAAGCACCATCTTGTTTTCCATTGGGACCTAATCACTAGGGAGGTAAAGGTCAAAAAGCTTCTGACATATTGTGGCCCTCTGATTGTCAAAACTGTAATGGGGCACTTTTTCTTCTATAGGAGACATAGCCTGGCACAGGAATAGTGGCTTTCCAAAAGAAAAAAAAGGAAATGTCTCTAAGTTGCTACTGGATTGACCAAGTTATTCTATTAGGATCAAGAAGAGACCCATGTTTATGGATTTTTATGGTACTGGATAGACCAAGGAGTAAAAAATAAACCAGAAGATTACTTCAAGAGGAATATATTGATTTATGAATATTTTTATATGATGAAAGTTTTAAACCCTTGACGTAGATCCAAGAAGAACACGCCAACATAGGTAGAATCTCTCAAGTGTAGGAAACTTTCAGAATTTCCATAGCAGATGGTGGAAGTAGGGGTCAAAAGATTCAGAGAAAAGAGTGATGTAGTCTTGATAGACTGGGTAAGGTCAGAGTTAATTATGTTTCTGACCTCCAGGATCTGTGATGCTGCTGCTGTCCTATGATGCAAAAAGGATTTTGCCAATATGATCAAATTAAGGATTGTGAGATTATCTTGGATTCTTTACTGGGATCAGTGGATATCACAAGGATCTTCATAAGGAGAATGAAGAGTAAGAGATATGAGAACAGAAAAAATTACTTGAGTGATATGAATGTGGATTTTAAAGATGGGGGAAGGAGTATGAACAGAGGAACCAGTGCCTCCTTCTCACAAGCATCACTGTCCTGCCTGTGCCTCCATTTCAGCATAGTGAAACCTATTGCTGGCTTTTGGCTTTCAGCAATGCGAGAGCACAGAGTCACAATGTTTTAAAGACCAATGAAGATTGTGTAACTTGTTACAGTAGCAGTGGGAAACTGACACTAATATAGACATGTTTGTTAATTCAGCATATTTGTATCCCTTGCCATTAGAGCTGTTGAATTCCTGGTAATACAGGTAAGTGTCAAAGAAATCCAATATATATTCTCCTGTAGTTATGCTCAAACATTTCCAGAGTACAAGTTACTTTTTGTAATTTTTTCCTTGCCTTCCTTTATACAATCTTCCTTTCAAATTAACACGTTCACTATCTGTCCCCAGAAGTATACACTTAATATTTGCCCGCATAATTTAACAGTTTATGATAGTTCTTTTGCATGAGCCTTCAGTTCCCTAGTTTGATTTCATACTCAGTCTCTTCCCAAGGCAAACTAGACTCTTACTATGGCAATTAGCCTAGTGATAATAATTAGTAGGATATGAATCATAAAATTTGTTCTGCAACAAATCACTATTCAGGCAGGAAATAACTGTTCTTTGAAGAAAAGAAAGGACAACTACTCTGCAGGCTGAGGGAACTCCATTGGATGTGCTTCACAGGGATGTAGGAATTTATGGGACCCTAAGAGTGCTTCAAATATTGTGATTGTACTCTGTCCAGGTCACCTCCCTCAGCTCACATCAAACACCTGAAAAGTGCCATGATTTTGGCTGATAGTGTAATTCAAAGCCCGAATTAGATTTTTTGATACTTCATTCATGCTGCTATAAGAAAGAAGGAATTTTTTTTAGCATGATCACAAAATGTCTTTGATTTAAATCTGCACCTTGCAGTGACCATTAACATGTACAAGAGTTTTGTTCTTTACATCTCATGCCGCTATCAGTAGCAGACATCCAACACAGTGGGTATCTCTCTGCCCAGTGGCACTTACAGGGCACTTCTATCAGAGAGCAGACATAAGATTTATTTCGTTTTTCTTCCTAGCTACTTAAAGTATGATCTCCAAAATTAGCAGTATGGATACAGCTTAAGTCTCAGGAGCATGGTAGAAATACAAACAAAACTTCATTCTCACTGCTTCCTGTAGTGGCCTGTCCATACTTCCTGCTTTCTTGAGACCATTATGCCAAGACACCTCTGGCACACAGTGTCTGGCCAAAGTGTGGCTCTACAAAACCATGGAGGAAGATTCCATAACCCTGTCCTTCTTGTAGCCTCCATTACTATAAAGTCAACACAGTGCAAATGACATTGCCAAGCCAAGTTCAACTGCCAGATTGGAATTGTACTGGCTGGTTTGTTTTATGTGTCAACTTGACACAAGCTGGAGTTATCACAGAGAAAGTAGCCTCCCTTGAGGAAATACCTCCATGATATCCAGCTGTTAGGCATATTCTCAATTAGTGATCAAAGGTGGGAGGACCCTTGGTGCAATCCCTGGGCTGGTAGTCCTGGGTTCTATAAGAAAGAAAGCCCTTATGTGAGCCCTTTCTTTTCAAACCATAAAAACCACCTTTCACTGTTATGTTTTAATTTTGTCTCAATATATGTGAAGTTTCAATTATTCATAGGTAGGTGTGATGGCTACTCTGAGTTGTCAACCTGACTACATTGGAATTAAATAAACTCCAAGCAGCTGGGTACATCTGTGTGGGATCGTTCTTGATTGAATCATTTGAAGTGGGAAGGGCCACCCCAAATCTGGATCTTTGAGATGAGAATATCCACCTTAACCCTGGGCCACACCTTCTAGTGGCAGCCTATGTAAAGGACATGGAAGAAGAAAGCTCTTTGCTTGCTTTCCCTCACTCTGGCAAGCAAGTTCATTTTTTCACTAGTATAACACTCCACTTCTTCAGGATTCCAGCATATTCCAAAGACAAGCAGAAACATCTAGTCTTGTGTATTGAACAATTACTGGATTCTTAAAGTTTACATTAGGATACAGGCATAGTTCATATAGTCAGACTATGATCTGTAAGTAATCTAGGTCAACCTGGAGGATAATGATAATGACTTTAGATCCTCATCCTTCAGAAGCACATCTCAGAGACACATGCTACAAACTAGTAATCAAGTAACGTACTACTTAGTCTTTTCCTTGCTTGCCCTATTCCTTTCTCTGTCACTCTGTCTCTATCTCTTCCTCTGCATGCACTGTGCCTTCCAGTATCTCCAGGTTTGCTTACTTACTATTCCTCCTTGGAGCCACTTCTCAAATAAATTATCTCACCCATAGATAATGATTCATTCTTGCTTTGGACACGAGGTTCTCAAGCCATGTTTCTTGATATTTGGTTTTGTATGTTATATTTGTAACCTAGAAAGTCTTTTTAGTCTTTTAAACAATTTTAAAAATTAAAAGAAAATTCGTTTGTGTTATATGATAATAAAATGAAAATCAGACACTTATGTCCACCAACTTTTATTCAGACAAATCCATACCCATTAGTTTATATACCATCTGTGGTTGCTTTTGTATGGTAAATCAATACAGCGATGAATAATCGCAATGAATCATCTAGCCTGAAATGTATAAAGTAATAAATGTTAAATTATACTATTATCTAAAGTACAGATCAAACATTCTATTATTAATTTTAAGATAATTTCTTTTGGAACACATTAAACTGTTAAAAATTGTATAGAATTTCAAATTGACTATTGTTAATAATTTGCCTTTTTGATCTCATGCTAAGATTTAATATTCTAGGAAACTCCTTATTAATTACATCTATTTATGTAATGGAGTTGAAAACCATAAAACTATTTTGATTTTTATGATTACTTTTTAATATCACCTGAAAAGAGAGTTTCAGCAAGGGATTGCATAGGTCAGGTTGGCCTGTGTGCATGTCTATGGGGTATTGTGTTGATTATCTTAATTGATGTGGGAAGACCAGGCCGCTTTGGGAAGCACTATTCCTTAGGCAGGGGTTCCATGACCAGTTGTGAATGTATAGACAAGTTGCTGTACACAAGGCAACATGCATGTATATATTCTCACTCTGCACTGTCAATGTAACTGGCTACTTCAAGTTCCTAATGACTTGACTTTTCCAGAACGATGGATTATAACCTGCCCTTGTGAGCTAAAATAAGCCCTTGCTTCTCTACTTTGCTTTTGTCAAGGTATTTTATCACAGCAACTGGAAAGGAAATATAGGACAATATTTAAGTTTAAGATCAACTTTTAAACCATTTATTTAGCTGTGAACACATGGTAAGAAGTAGTAAGGAATATTCAATAATAAAAAAGATATTTTTTTCTCATATATCAAGTAGGTTTGTTTCATGTTAAAAAATTGTTATAGGGACAAACATTTTCCTTTATAAAGTAAGTGGTCCTAGCCCCTAGAAAGCAAGACTCCTTTACATGGTTGGCTGCAATCACAATTCAGAGTCATTTGATCTATTCTTATATTTCTAAAAGCACAAAACCACTTTGTATGCAGAAAGCAATCAACACCTAGGAGTTTTTCATTTTCTTCCATTACATTGTGCTGTACTTGCAAGTTCCCCATTACTGAGTAATGGACTTGGAAAATATCCAATAAATTATGTTTAGTATCAGGGAAGGTTTATTAATGTAGCTGATTCAATTTCATGAAGAATGCTCTCCTTTACTGAAAAATCATTAATAATTCTTATTTCTCACAGAATATATTCACATTCCTTAGCTAGACATACCCTGAGTACACCCTATCGCTCTGACCTTATCTGCCACTGTCGTTCATACCCCTCCTCTAAATCTTTTCAAGTCTTTCCAATCCATTGATTTCCTTTGTTTTGTGCTGCTGTAACAAAATACCTGAGACTTGGAAATGTATAAATAACAAAAATGTATTTTCTCACAGGCTTGGAGGTTGGGAAGTTTATGATCAAGATACCAGGATTTTGTTTTTTGTGAAGGTCTTCAGATTTAATTCTGCCTGTCATAAGTAACAAGTCTCTGTCTCAAGCAAGCAAGCAATTAAACATTTTTGCCAAGAAAGGGAACCCAAAATTGTTAAGAGGAATCTTAATTCCAGGTCTATCATTTCCTCTCATGTGTAATCACCATGAGTCACATACCACCTTATGCTTTGCAAATGCCATTGGATAGAAAGTGTTAGGGAAATGAACACTGGCTTGTTACTCATCTAGAGAGACAGATTGTGTTTCTTTAAATGAGCATAGTGCTGACACATGACTGTTCCTGTATTAAACAGGTTTCAGGGGAAGTTAGTACACAACAGCTCTTCCATTTAGGTTAAATCTAAAATCACCTTACTTTGTCAGCCTCTCCTAACTACTATATAACACAGAAAAATGAATTATGACCTCTTATATTTAGTATGGTTAAATGTTATTGACAAATGATGTATAAAGGTTAAGTTGGACTCCTTAACTTCAACACTAATGACATTTTGGACTAGATTAGTCTTTGCTATGGGTGACCATACTGTACACTGACTGTACTATGTGTAATAGCATCCTGAAACTCTACCTACTACATCTTAATAGCAGTTCTCAGTTGAAAAAAAATAGAAAACAACCCCAGAAATTGGAAAATGTATCTCATAAGGATGCTCTATAAATGTGGGAAATATAACTTCCTTTTCCTCTTTAAGTAATATAGTCTTTCTGCATTGTGAGTGGTTTTTTTCTCTTTTATTTTTTGAGAGAAGGTGGCTTGTTATTTTGTTTTGGCACATGGTAAAAAAATGGGAGGGAGGAACTTCACATATTTCAATAAAAAATTTGAGGAAAACCATGCTGTGAGCAAGATATGAGTTTTGGAGACCTAAAGAACACGCATGTCCCCATGGTCAAGAACCAGTCCCCAACACTATTAATGATACTCTCTTATGCCTGCAGACAGGAGCCTAGCATAGCTGTCCTCTGAGAGGCTCCCCACTGCAGCAGATGGAAACAGATACAAAGACCCACTGTCAAGCATTAGACTGAGCTCAGGGTGTCTTGTGGAAGAATTGGGGGAGGGATTGAGATCCCTGCAGGAGATAGAGACTCCACAAGAATATTAACAGAGTCAACTAACCTGGATCCTTGAGGACCCCAGATCCACCAACCAAGGAGCAAGCATGGACTGGACCCTAGACCCCCTGCAGGTGTACAGGTTGGGTTTTCATGCAGGTCCCCCAACAATTAGGACTGGGTCTGTCCCTGATTCTGTTGTCTGCATGTGGATCCTGTTCCTCAAACTGGACCACTTTGTCTGGCCTCAGTAGGAGAAGATGTACTTAGTCCTGGAGGGACATGATGTGCCAGGCAGGTTGATACTGGGGTGGGGGTAGTGTGGGAGATGCTCCCCCTTCTCAGAGGAGAAAGGGAGGGGAAAGGCGTTGTATAATAGGGGACAGGGAGGAGAAGAGGGTGCTGCAATCTGGATGGAAAGTGAATAAATAAGGGGAAAAAAGAACACACTTGTTTCTTGCCTGGATCTTCAAAGAAGCCAGTGTTTGAATTTATTTATTCTAACATCTTGGAAGCAGCTGATAAAACACTATAATATTGGATAATGATTGATTGTTTCCAACATAGCATTTTTCTAGAAATTAGAAGAATACAATTAATGTTATTGAGTGAGACAAGACATACCAACCTTCTTTCTATAAGGGAAGATTGTCAGTACTTAGCAGCTGTATTCTAATGAGGTATGTTTGGGACTGAATATTTCTATCTAAGATTCTGTCCAATAATATTACCTCTACACCACCTATCAGTTCCACTTTCAATTTGTTTCCATCATCTTTGTCAAAGAGAAAGTCAAAGTAATTGAAATTATTAAATCACTATAATTGCAACTTAATAGTAATCTAGTAATTATCCTTTGAATTCAGTTTTCAGCACTGCGGATTCATGTCTCTATTAGAAGCAGATAAAACTGAAAGATAACGCTATCTCAGGAATTTGAATGGACATTACTTTTCTATGCTAGAAACATATACTGCTAATTTCCAAATTCTCCTCACGTATTGATAGCTAACTGCCAATGGAGGGACAGCTTCATATGGAGGCCTTAATATGTGGAGCCCTGTGAAAAAGGAGTTTGTATGTGACCATTGGACTTTCATTTAAGAGGGGCCCTTGACTCTTCCAGAATTGAATTTGTTAACCTTTAAGTATTAAACATTGTAAAGATATATGTTATTTATGTAAATCTGCTTTCCGATATAGGAATGATTGTGAAGGTTACAGAAATAGCCCATTCTTCCATGGAGGAGACAAAGCAGATGGATCAGTGCAATGCCAGTGATGTATCTCCCACTTGCCTTCAGCCCACCTCACATCTAGTAGTCTCCTTCGGTTCCTTTTGTTACCTCCCCTGACACTCAATCTCCCTGGCTTCACCACTCAGTTACCCACACAGCCCAAAACAACATGACCATTTAGCAACTCTTCTCTTCTTTCCTGAGTTCCACCTTGGCTCAGGTGTTCTCTTGGTTCAGAGTGGAACAGCTTAAAGATCAGTACCACTCTCTTGCAGATCCTGCTCAGCTGTCACAACTTCACTGTGATATTCTTTAGTTAATTCTATTTTGATTTGGTTAAGTGATTATACAATATTATTTTGATGCTAAATGTATCGTTCAAACGTTTTGATGCATGTTTGAAATTAAAGGATAAGAAAATTCTTGATTTAATAAGGAAAAGGAAAATATATGTTGATATTGAGTTTTAGAGTATATTTGAAGAGTCTTCCTGTCCCACACCACCCAGCTCCCTTCTGAATTGATCACTCAGATAGGAGCACTGCCAAGAATGCCTGATAAACTGCCCTAAAAAGTCAACAGAGATCATTCTGATTGCCTGGGAGGAAAGGTTGTGGATATTGCCAAGAAAGACATGCCAAATTAGATGTGCATAAGGGAGATGTACTCAATATCCAAGCCTGCATTATTGGTTGCCTGCATGTGATTGCAAAATCTATTGTCCTCACTTAGACTCTAGTGGCCCTGAGTTCTGAGTTGTGGTGGTCCAAATGCAATATCTTCTCTACTCAGGATCATTATAGCCAATGCTGACAACCTAATGGGTACCTAGAAGTATGAATTGGTGAAGAGCATTTGTGGTACAGTGAGCAGATACTTCACTTTCAAGGACAGACTCCTCAACATAATTTTGGATGAAGGTGGTAACCTTATTAAGATACCAAAGTTTCTGTTAAGCATCCAAGGTATCTCTGAGAAGACAACGATTATGGTTCATAGCCTCTACCAGATGAGGGTCAATGGAATATTGAATGTGTCTGCCATTAACGTTAATGAGTAGGCCACCAAAAATAAATCTCCCAACTTCTATGGATGCCTAGAATCCATCATAGATGATATCAAGATGTGTTAATTAGAGGCAAGATGTGTTAATTAGATGTTGATGGTATCAGGCTATGGCAATGTAGAAAGGTCTGTGCTCAGGTCCTAAAAGGCTTTGAGGCCTAAGTCATCATTAATGATATTGACCCTGTCAATGCACTGCAGGTAGGAGGCTTTCCTGGAGAACTATGATGTGACCACCAGGAATGAAGCTTGTAAGGAGGGTAACATCTTTGTCCCCACCATAGGCTGTGTTGATATCATCCTTGGCCAGCTTTTTTTGTTTTTGCTTTTATATTTGTATTTCAGTCATGGTCTCACTGTGTAGTCCCATCTTTCCCTGGAATTATGTAGACAAGGCTTTGTCCAGCATATTGTACAAATAAAGCATGATGCCACTGTGTCTGAAAAATTGGACGCTTGGACTTGGAAATTGGTATGAAGTGACTCAACAAGGACATTGTGGATAGGTTGACTCTCAAGCCACTATTGGCTGAAGAATAGACACTACATCATCCAGCTGGATGAGGGCTGGATGGTCAACCTGGTTTGTGCCATGGGTCACACTAAGTTATGGTTTGGGCACAGACTGAGCTCTGGAACTATTCAAATAACTTGTTGGGGCTCACTTCATGCCTAAGAAGCTCAATGAGGCTGTGGTTATAGTCCATCTAGGCAGATCGAATATGAAGCTGTTCAAGTGGACTAAATAGCAAGCCCAGAACATCAACATGACTGTGATTGCTTCTTCAAGACTGATCACTACTGCTACTGAGAGCCAGGACTACCCTTCATTTTCCACCTTCCACTCATATACTACCAGGCTCCACCTTACTTCTCCAAGAGTAAATGGCACCAACTTTGCAATATATGTTCTTTGGGACTGGTCACTCACTCATTGGCCTCTGCTATTCCAACTGTGTCAAGAGGAATTGAGAGGTCTCAGTAAAGATGGAGGTACAAAGGAGTCATCCACAGACCATACCAGCTTAGGGGCCTTGGAGATCTACAGGGTGGAAGTGGTTAATGATTTCTACAAGCTCCTATATTCTATCCAGGCCCTTCCTTCTTCTTTAGATCCAGCTGTTGATTTATAGAATCACTGATTGTTCAGCCAAGACCTCTGTCAATGGGAAAAGAGCTATTGGAGTTGGAATGTTTTTTAGAACTTTGTTTACTTAGTGCTGGGTCTTCTCTTAATTTTTGAAATACTGAGGTTGGTACTTTAAGTCCCTATTACACAAGGGTTAGAATAGCTAAGAAAGGGCAAGAAAAGTGTCAGCCAGAGGTTGAGAGGGGTGAGATAGACATAAATAGGCAAAGATCTGCTATTATTTTGTATCTAACAGCGTTATCATCTCTAGGTCACAAATCGAATATTTTGTTTTGCTTAATTATTTATATATATTATTTTTATTAGTTTTCAATGTTTAGAATGTTAAAAGGGTACAGGAAGCCAGATGAATAAAATGTGTGCTGCCAAAAGAAATTGTTTTAAGAAAGAGATCACATTCAAATATATTTTTTTAAGGTTTATACTTGTTCCATTTATTAATAATTTTGTTATTAACTTTTAACCCATTTAATGTATGTGTTACACTTTATCATTCCTATATATGTATAAGAAAACTGGTATAGATGAGGTTTTTGTATCACCTGCAATTTCAAATATCTACTGGGAATCTTAGAAGGGGACAATTGTATTTGAAAATTACTGACTTGGTGCATTTTCCTTGTTTCTCAAATGAGGGAAAAAGGTACAGGGAGCTTCAGACACACGTTCCTAGTCTCAGTGTTCATATCTGACAGGGTCGGGGTTTCAGTTGGCCCAGTGCTTTCCTCCCAACAGCCATTCTAACTATGCTGGCTAGGTTTTTAGGAGGACTTTTTTTTTGAAAACCTGAAGCAGGCAAGCCTTTTTACCTATGATTAGTGACCCAAATCAGTCTGAATCAGTTGCTTTATCATTCCTGATGAACCAAAGAGTCCTCTGGAAAAACAATATTATATTCAAGTTGAAACGTAGCTTCTTGGGTGAAACTTCTTCATTTCTACCATTTCTCAAATTCCAAGGCATTTTTTTTTCTCTCTCAAATCCCACATTAGTGATTTTGAAGCCCTGTGAAGGCATATATAGTGTGCCTATAAACAAATTTTTTTCTATTATTTTTTGAATTAGATCTCACTATATAGACTACAAGTGTTCTGGAATTTACTATGTTGACCAGGTAAACCTTGAATTGTAGATCCTAAAGCCACCAAAGTAACAGAGATTGTAAAGTATACACTGCCACACCTGGCTCTAATATCCAGTTTTACTCATGTTCCCATGCTCCTCATTGGGCCTACTTGGCTCAGGCTCTGATGTCTCTCAGTGAGGTTGTGGGTGTTGATGACATATCCATTGCACCTCTTGTTCTTATTTGGAGACATATTATAACATCAATAGTCTTTCTTTTATATGTCATCTTCTTCATAACATCTGATTATGCTCTAATGCCTTATGGAGGTTCTAGGACTATGACCAGGGATCTTCTATAAGGTACAAGCCTTTGTACAGTAGTCAGTGCTCTACAGTGACAACCCCATACAGTTGTCAAAATAATCCAACTCTCCAATCATTTTAACTGGGGGACTAGAACAAACTTAGATTATAGAATTATTTTTTGTTTTGTTCTTTCTCAATAGATTATGTAACTTAACATAACAAAACAAAACATAACAAAAACAAAACATTAGCAGAGCCATTCACCGGGTCTCACAGACCTGACCAGACAGGCTTTTCTCCTTGGTGACCCAGAATAAATTCAAACTGAGACTCTACTATGTTGTGAAGAGTAATTTTCTGATCTTGAGATTTGGCTACAACCCTGATTCTCTTCTGTCCCATCAAGCAGTCTCCTTTTTTTGTTACTGCCCAGCAAACCAAAATGTTTGCAACATTGTCCTTTGATTCAACTAGTTGTTCTGATGCTTCCTGTCCCACAAGATCTGATCAAATATGATTGATTTGAAAGATATAGTAAGGAGGGCAGGGGAAAGATTGGTTATAGGGAAATCTGCAAGTAACCCCCCAGTGAATGACTCAAATTTTGGATAGTACTGTTGATTAGGCACTTGTAATACCCCATTGATAACGGTTGGAGTTTGAGGTTTAATAATGAAACTCACATTAATTTTCCTTCCTCTTTGGCATAATCTCCTAGATTAAAGATTAATTCTCATCATAACCCTTACTAACTTTATCATGCATATTTTTTCTTTCTCTATTTAATTAGGAGCTTATATTACCTCCTTAGTTAAAGAAAGGCATTTTTTTTTCTTTTTAGCATATCCAAGTTCTTAGCATCTCTACTCCTGTGCTTTGGGGCCATTATCAAGTAAAAGAGTTAGTTGAAAACAAATGAGGTGGCACTTCGGCAGTTAATTTCATAGCCAAGGCTCCCAAGTGACTAATATGTGGCCAGCATATCACAGCGTGGTTATGTCAGATAAGTGGAGGAGGAGAGTACGTGCTGGAATGGAGTTAGACAGCGCTAGATGTCATCATACTACTCGGAATAAAATGCAACTTAAACACTATGAGTTGTTTATTTTTTAACTTCTCCAATAAAAAATTTGAGCCATAGTTGGTCACATAAGGCTGAAAGTATGAAAAGAGAAAGCATATACCAGAGGGAACTACCATACACAGAAGGGGGAGAACAGCTGGCAAGTAAGTGAGTGACTCTTCTGACATGAAAGAGAAAACGAGTTGTTGCATCCAAATGTAAGAACTGGGTTAAAGGAATTAGAGAATGGAAATAGAGAGAAGAGCCTAAAGCAGAATGTTCTTACAAATCAAATGGAGAGATGGTAAGTGATTTCTGAATATGGCATGAATATGGTATGAAAATATATGTTAGAACATTTGTATTTTTCTTCCTCATAACATGGGAAAGTTATCTCTTCCCACAGGGAATAAAGCCATTTATCCATTTTCCCTCTAGATTTATTTATTTTTATTTTTAATCTTTTTTTATTTTTACTTTGAGAGGTCTTATACTGTAACACAGGATGGTCTAGAATTCACAATTATGGCCCATGGCCCAGGCTGACCTCAAACTTGTGTCAGATCTCCTGCCTTAGGCCCCCGTTCCAAGTAATGATATTTTTATAGGCCTGAACCTTCATGCTCTCTTGGACTTCTATGACGTTTTTTCCCCGTGAGCTACAGGTTTCTACATAGCTTCTATGACATTTTAAACATTAATTATATTATTTATTTATAACTCAAATGTTGCCCCACTAGTCCTCCTTGACAGAGTTCTTCACCCCATCTTCCTCTCCTTTACCTCTGAGTCCCTCCGCCCCCAATATCCTTCCATCCTGCGGCATGGCATCAAGTCTCTACAGGATTAGGCACATGCTCTCCCACTGAGACCAGAGAAGGCAGCTGTCTGCTACATAAGTGCCAGGGTTGGGGCCCTCAGACCAGCCCACGGATATACTCTTTGGTTGGAGGCTTAGTTTCTGGGAGCTCCCAGGGGTCCAGGTTAATTGACATTATTGGTCTTCCTATGGGGTAGCCAGCCCCTTCAGTTCAAGTTTTTGTGGGAATGGCTAAACAATGACTGGTCTAATTTGAGTCCCATGCCACAAGAGGGAGCCCATGTCTGACATTGCCTGGTTTGCCAGGAACTGGAGGATAGACAGCCCAGAAATCTAGGATAGATAAAACATGGATAGGTCCTTAAACCATCGGAGAGGCATCTGAAGGCAGCTGATGGGAGCAGATGCAAAGACTCACAGCCAAGCATTAGGTAGAAAAAAGAGCCCAAATAGGAGATCTCCATCAAGTCCCTCCTCTTGGAGCTTGGGGAACACCACAGAAGAGGGTGAGGAACCAGAGGAGTCAAGAACACCAAGAGAACATAGTCCACGGAATCAACCAAGCAGGGTTCATAGGGGTTCACAGAGACTGCAGCAACAATCAGAAAGTCTGTATGGGTCTGAACTAGATTGCCTGCATATATGTTATGGTTGTGTATCTTGGTGCTCTTGTTGGGCTCCTAAACATGGGAGAATGGAGGGTATCTCTATCTTTTCCCTGCTCCCAGGACCCTTTTCCTCCTACTGGGTGGCCTCATCCAACCTTGGAATGAGGGATTGTGTCTAGTTTTAATTATAGCTTGTTATGCTGTGTTTGGTTGATAGCCCAGGGAAGCCTGTTCTTTTCTGAAGGGTAATGGAGGAAATGTCCATCTAGGGGAGAAGGAAGGCTGGTGGGGAGGGTGGACTGGGAGAATTTGAGGACAGGGAACTTATGGCCAGGACTATTGAAAATAAACAAAATAAGAATTCAAAGTTTTAACTCATTTGTCCATTTGGATGTCAATGCACACTGTGAAGTACAGACCCAATTTCATGTTTTCACCCAGTTGTCTCTGTGACTTTTAAAACAGCTTCACCTAATAGGCTTCAGATACTGACTCTGCAATATGCTAACTCACCATGTGTTTTATTTTTTTTTTAATACCACTCCTTGGGACTGTTCCATTAAATTTTACTTC
>JADRCD010028407.1:0-10059 GCA_019843815.1 Montemys delectorum
CTTTCACTTCTACTTAGTTCGCTTTACCACGAAACCTTATTGCTCCTCTCCAGGGTCTTTATAGCCTCTACTTCCGAGGACTTTCCTTGCCACCTTTCACTTTTATCTCAGTTCACTTCACCTTGAAACTTTATCGCTCCAATCTGGAGTCTTTATAGCCTGCTTTTCCACAGGATTTTTCTTTCCCTTCTTACCTGGGAACTTACCAGCCAGCTGCCCTGACTGCAAAAAGTTCTGAGCCCCCATAGCGGAGAGAAAGGGTCTCGTACGAGCCACCACTCGTCTCTTCCACCTCGACCAGCAAGGAAGATGCAACCCGAGAACTCTTCTTTAAGCAGTTTATTCAGGACCTTAATACAATCTTCTGACCCTGAGGGCAACATCCTAGGCCCTTAAATGCTCTATGCCAAGCCTATCACACGACGAGGCCACGTGGAATGTGCAGATAGAGAAGTTTCTCTGATTAAATCTAAAATTAGCATTTGCATATGAGTATAAGCATAGAAAGTTTTACAAAGCAGTTTGGTGGTATGTCAACTTAGTTAAAGAACAGAAGTAAGTCCTTCTCTTGGGACTCCTACCTTTCCAGAAATGTGTGTTCAATTCAGGCTTACAGGTTCCCACCCATAGAGTGGGCATCAAGTCCAAACACTACAAAACACTTGTGCTATTATTGTTCAAGACAACATATCCGTTTACAGCAGGCTAATTTTGTGATTTATAGTGATCACAGTTTGTTAAGATTATTCATGCCTTTTCTCTGCCAGAGTCTTATTAGTAAGTAGGGAGACAACATTCAGCTCAGTTCCATCTAGGTTTTCTTACACAATGCAGCTCAAGTATTCAGTTGATGTCTTATTCTCTACTTCTAGTTGGTGAATAGGAGGATGAGAACTAGCTTGTGTTGTTTTGAGCTTGCTTGAAGTTTGCCTGAAAATTCTAGTGGAATTACACCACATCTGGTACTGGGCATGCTGTTCAGTTAACCATTGCTTCTAGGAGTAGCATTATCTAGGCATTCAAAATAAGATTCATAGACTAACTTCATATTTTTTATTTGAGTTGCAAGAGAGTATAACTATTTTTTTTCAGACAGGATTTTTCTATGTAGCCATTGTTGTCCTAGAACTCATGTAGAACAGGCTGTACTCAGACTAACAAGGCATGCCCAGCTAGGTATGGCTTTTCTATACAGCCTTCATTTTGGTTAATTCTTTCTCACACTTTGTCTCCTTGCTCTCCCCACTTAATCCCTGCTTATAGTTTTCCATGTCTGATATTCCCCTTCTCTGCATTACTTTGTGCAAACATTTTACTCTCTTCCCTCTCTTAAGGCTACCTACCCACCAATATGCCACATGAATATCAACATCTTGACTTTTCATTTCTATGCTACCTCTTGGGAAATTTCACTCTATTAACACTTTATCATCAATTAGACTTTGTCTAACAAATCTTTCTTGACCAGCTTAACTGAACTTTAACTTGATGTGCAGTCACTTTCCCTACATTGGATATTGGGGAGTACTGTCTAATGTGTATGGTGCAAGACCTACATGGGTAGCCTGGGGTTCACATAAGGAAAATAAGAATCTAAGTAAACACATATACACACACAAGCACACACACACACACACACACACACACACACACACACACACACACACGTGTTATGCAAGTCACTGGAAGGAAGCCAGGAAGCCAGGAAACAATAAACTCTGCTGCAGTTTCTGTCTTGAGGTTGCCATTTTGAGGTTCCTGCGCTCACTTCCCTTCACGATGGACTATAAGCTTTTAAATGAAAAATACTCTTTCCTTTCCAAGTTATTTGTGGTGTTTATCACAGCAACACAAATCAAACTACAGCTGTTACTTACTATTTTGACTAATATGAAGATAAGCATGAAGTGTACCTGTTAAAAGAGAAGGATATAAATTAGAACAGTTGAAAATTAAATTAGATATAAATTAGAACAGTTTACTGAAAAACATTCCTATAGGTGTCGTACTCCAGGAATTTGGTCAGTTATTACAAGAAAAGAACTAGAAATTAAGGCACATTAACTTTGCCAAACTAAATTATACAATAGAAAGGGGATAAAAGCAGATGAAAATTTATTGCACATTTCAGAAGAGAATATTAGTAAATGAAAGAGAAATGTGAGATCCATTTTAGGATGAAAATTGAAAATTCTCAAATTGAAATTGAGACTGAATTTATTATTCAGATAATATTTATAATATAGCTAAAATATTTAATAGAATATGTTTAAATAAGGTACTTTCAGTTACTGACATAGAGAAGTACAGAGATTCTATATGACATAGATGAAGTTAACACACTTTAAGATATTCCATTCAATCTTATGTTAACAAGACTTTTTTCAGAAACAGAAATTTACAATGATGTCTGTAAACAAATATTTGGACTTTACCTATGTGTAGCTATTAGTACTGTAGTAGCTTACCTTTCTATAAATACTCCTACTACCATTACTATTAATGTGGTGGTTTGAATAAAAATGGCCCCTACAAGCTTATAGACAGTGGCACTATTAGGAGATATTACCTTGGTAGAGTAGGTATGATCTTGTTGGAGGAAGTGTATTACTGGGAATGGGCTCTATAGTTTCAGAAACTTAAGCAAGGCCTCGTGGCTTACACTTTCTTTCTGCTGCCTGCTGATCTGGAGGTAGAACTCTCAGCTACCTACCTGTACCATGTCTGCCCATGTGCTACCATGATAATAATGTACTAAACCTTTAAACTTGTAATCCATCTACAGTTAACTGTTTTCCTTTATAAGAGTTGCTATGGTCCTTCCCTCCCTCCCGACTTGTGATTGCTTTCTTCTTTCTCCTAAGTGGGACTGAGGCATCCTCACAGGGGCCCTTCAGCTTGTTGACTTTTTTGAATTCTGTAAACTGTATCTTGGTATCTTGGGTATCTTGTACTTTTTTGCTAATATCCATTTATTAGTGAGTACATACCATGCTTGTCCTTTTGGGTCTGAATTACCTCACTTGGGATGATATTTTCTAATTCTATCCACTTGCCTGCAAAACTCAGGATGTTCTCACTCTTAATAGCTGAGTAGTATTCCATTGTGTAAATGAACCACATTTTCTGTTTCCATTCTTCTGTCTTGGTATATCTAGGGGTGGGGGTTGGGAGAGGGGAACCTGATTTGGTATTATGTGAGGGAAAATGACTGAAGCTCTGAGGGGCAGGAGAAAGAATAGAAACAAGCAACCTTGGGAGGTAGGATGTTGGGGGGACCATTCAGAATGCAACAGAGACTTGGGAAGTAAGAGACTCTCAGAATTCTAAGGGAAAGACCTTAGATGAAGTGCTGGACAGTAGGGAGAGGGAACTTATAGAGCTCACCTCCAACAGAAAGACAGGACATCAAGTGAGAGAGGGACTTGCTAACCCACAGTCAAAATCTCTGATCCATAATTGTTCCTGTCTGAAAGAACTACAGGGACAAAAATGGAGAAGAGCCTGAAGAAAAGTAGTTCAGCTCAAAGGGAGGTCCCAATGCCTGATACTATTACTGAGGCTATGGAGTACTCACAAAAAAGGACCTATCATAACCACATTTTGGAAGACTCAACAAGCAGCTGAAAAAGTCAGATACAGATATTTGCATCCAACCAATGGAAAGAATCTGCTGACCCCTGTGAGTCAATCAGCAAAAGACTGGAGGAAGCTAAGAAGGAGAGTGACCCTGTAGGAGGACAAATAGTCTCCTGGACCCCTGAGATCTCTCAAACACTGGACCACCAAACAAGCAGTATACACTAGCTGATATGAGACCCCCAACACATATACAGCAGAGGACTTCTGCATTTGGGTTCAGTCAGAGAAGATGCAGCTAACACTCAAGAGACTGGAGGCCCCAGGGAGTTTAGAGGTCTGGTTGGGTATGTAGGTGATAGGAACATCCTCATGGAGACAGGGGTTTGGGGAGGAGGTATGGAATGTGGAACAGTCAGAGAGTGGACTGGGAAGGAGGGAATAAAATCTGGAGTGGAAAGAAAGAAAGAAAGAAAGAAAGAAAGAAAGAAAGAAAGAAAAGAAAAGAAAAGAAAAGAAAAGAAAAGAAAAGAAAAGAGTTGCCATAGTCTCCCCTGCCCCCTCTATTGGAAGCCCAAAGATCTCCTGTATTCCCTGAGATCAGTGGCTATCTGGGACTACCAGCTCTCCCTGCATTCCCAGAGGCCTACTGTCATCTGGGACTACCAGAGGCCTGCTGAGACCCTTCTCCTAGCTACCTGGAAGCTAGGAGGGATTCCATCAGGGATTTCAGGCCTGCCAACACCAAGAAAAACAAGATGGCTAAAGGCCTTCATAAGAACACAATAAACAAGAGCCAGGGCAATATGGTACCACCAGAACCCACCTATCTTACAATTGTAAGCGCTGGATATTATAGTAGAGCTGAGATACAAGAAAATGACCTTAAATTCAATCTTGTGAAGATGAAAGAGGCTTTTAAAGAGTAAATGACTAAATATATTAAAGAAATACAGGAAAATACAATCAAACTTGTAAAGGAAATTGCCCTAGTTCGGGCCTTCTTGCTTTGAAGAGATACCACTACCAAGGCAACTCTTAAAATGAACCACATTTAATTTGGGCTAGCTTACATATGTGAAGAGCTTCAATCCATTATCATCATGGGGAAGCATGGCAGGTTCCAGGCAGGCATGGTGTTAGAGGAGCTGAGATTTCAACATATTTGTCCAAAGGCAACCCAGAGAAGACTGACTTCCAGGTAGCTAGGAGAAGGGTCTCAAGGCCTACCCACACAGTGACAAACTTCTTCCAGCAAGGCCATGCCTACTCCAACAAGGCCATGCCTCCTAATAGTGTCACTCCTTGAGTGAACCATATTAAAACCACTACAGAAATGAATAAAACTATTCAAAACTTGAAAATGAAAATAGAAGCAATAAAGAAAACACAAACTGAGGACATCCTGGAAATGAAAAATCCAGGTAAAAGAAGAGAAACTACAGATATAGGCATCAACAACAGAATACAAGAGATGGAAGAGAGAATCTCAGAAAAATAAGATTGAAGAAATTGATATATTAGTCAAAGAAGATGCAAAATCTAAAAAGTTTCTAACATAACATCCAAGAAATTTAGGATTCTATGAAAAGGTCAAACCTAAGAATAATGGGAATAGAAAAAGGAGAAGATTCCCAGCTGAAAGGCACAGAAAATATGTTCAACAAAATCATGGGGAAAAAAAATCTCCCTAACCTGAAGAAAGTGATGTCTGTAAATGTACAAGAAGTTCACAAAATATCAAATACATTGGGACAGAAAGAAAATCTTCCCTCTACAGAGAAGAGAAAGGGAGGATGGGGGAGGACAATGTAAGGGTGAGACTGGGTGGAAAGGAGGTTAGAGGGCTTCGACTAGGCTGTGAAACAAAGCAAAAACCAAATTAGTCAAGAAAAAAAATTAATTGAAAAATAAAGTAGCCATGGTCATCGTGTCTTTTTATAGCAATAGAAATCCTGATTAAGACAATTAACAGACATTATTTTTATACTGACTCATTAAGAAACATGAGGTTTTTATTTATTTATGTTTTTAAATAAGGGAACATTGGTGCCTTGTTCTATAGTAAGTAATATTAACACAGACTCATAGTCTGTTTTCATTTTTCTTCATAAGGCTTCATATTGAATGGCTTTTCTTGTAAATATATGTATAACCATTAAAATAATAATAATACTTAATTGGTAAAGTCTATATTGTAGTCAATCTTTTTAGAACTTTAAAATAGAGATGTGTAGGTTTTAGAGTTATATATGAAGAAGGTAATTTTATCACCTGATTACATATAATGACAATGAGGTACTTAGAGATTAAGCACATTGCTCAAGTTCTTGCAATAGAGGGAGATTAGATGGCTGACATTTTTACTAAGAGCATCTAGATACAAATTAAATTTGAAACATTATTATATCATGGATTCATTAAACCAATGTAGAGTGGGAATCATAATAAACCTTCATTTCTTTGGAAAAAGTGTATTAAATTTAGATGAGATGTGTATGCTTAAGCTGTAACTAATTACTTTTACTTTTCAGTTCTAGTCTATCTTCATCACTTATATTTTAGCCCCATGAAAAATGTAGATAGTTCGATTTTGTATCTTCTCTTGTCTATTAACATAACTCTTTGGGACACTCAGTTCTGATATATACTTTTCTAAAAAACATTGCTTAAAATACTAAAACTTGACTAGATGGTCTTCCTATGTGTTTTAGAGATGTGGAGTTTACACTGATCAGAGCATTTAACATCCATTCATAACTATATATTATTTGTCTTTTGAGCTAAAGTCTAAACTTATTACTTAGGATTCTGCCATATTTAACATTGTATTCCCCAAATAATAACATTACATATATTATTAATTTCTTAGTATTCTAAGTTTTTTAGCATTTATAAGTCTAATTTAACTGTGCTTATTGTCTTTCTCAGATATCCTCCCACAATGAAATATGAATTATTCAAAGATGGAGAATATGTATCATTTTGAATTCCTAACATGTTGATAGACTAGAGTTGGCCTTCTACCAATAACTTATCACTTAATTGAACCAAGTAAAATAGAAAGGAATGATTCTTAAAAGAACATGACTCAATAATTTCTTAGAAAGTAGCAGGCAAAAGTCAATTACTAACTTGCATCATAACCATAGATGACATCTCCAATAGAAATATGTAGAAGCCATATGGGAAGGTCGCAATCAGGACATATTTTTTATAAAATAGCTAAAAATACTTTTGCATGACATGTAAAAAAGTAAATGGCATGGACAACAGATGGCCCAAAGCAAAAAAAATATTCATTCTGCATAAAAATATACCTTAATATAGCTACCTTAATATATTCAGTACCAGAGTTGATATTTGTTCATAAGGAATGAAAGGAACCTAAATAAAAATAATTTTCCAATGTGTATTTTTCTATAAGCTGCTTATATAAATACCTGATAGTAGAATAAACAGGCAGAATCTAAGCAACAAAGGTAAAACTAAGTCTAACAATTTTTTAAGGAATATTATCAACATAGGTTCATACTTGATTCACTGATGTTTTAAATAGTTATTTAATCTCTATTGTATTGTAGAATGGGTATTTTTTTTTCCTTTCTAAGAATAACACACTTGTAACATGTTTTTTCTGCTTAATATCTAACCATACTACTTTCTTATATCCTCACTGTAATAAAAGATTGAGTATGCAAATTCAACTGCTCACCAAGATAAGTAACTGATGAAAACAGTATCAAACTAAGTAAGATCAATGCTATGTAGTAATATCATCAAAATTTACAACTGATCTAATATGGAGAAACAAAAAGAATACAAATTTTCTGTGAATAGTGCTTCATATACCTATAGCAACAGATTCACTTAATAAATATTTTCATCTGACTGGATTAGCTTTCTGGATATAAGTGAATCTGCACTGCATTGATATTTTAAATAAAAGACTGCTTTGTTTTTAATTGTAGAAAGCATTTACCACCCTAAATTTTTTTCTTGCACTTGTCTTTATTTGAAATTAAATTTTGACTTACAGCATTTCACCTTTCTTTACTATATTCCACAAATTGTTCTTGTTCTGTATATTGGATTTTACCTTTCTAATTTATATTCCTGAGTATACTCAAATAAATTCCTGTTCTTTTTCTTGTGAAGTAATGGATTTACATTTTTGGGATTTTCTTCAGCTGCATTGCATAAGCAAGTTATTCAAGGCAGAAGAACTTTTACTACATTTGTGATGTGACCTTCAAATACATTCAAATTTTTCTATGCTGAAGGTCTGTGGAAAATACTTTGCTCTCAGGCTTCTCCAGGTTCAACTGACATACCTACTGGTCACAGGGTCCCAAATGTCTTTTGTATATATTGGTGCAAAGCATGGCCCAAAAATGGGAAGTCCTTTTTAAAGAATACCAAATTAAGAATAGAAATTCTTGATTCAGAAGATGAAGAGATTCATGGCTTTCAATAAAATGAGGCAGCTTGGAAAAGACAAAAATCCTTCAACATTCAATAGAGAAGAAATATTAGTTAGTGCTTATCTCTTTTCCCTTATGTCTGCAAAACCAGGAAATAAATCCTTTCCTCTTTGATTTAAATAATACAGAAATGGGAAATTATATAAGAATCAGTAGGTATAGGATATCAAGCATATAAATAATAAAATTTAATAAAGAATGTTAGACTTGAGATATGGCTCATCGGTTCAGAGCACTTGTTGCTATTGTAACATACTTGACTTCAACTATAGCATTCACAAAGCAACTCACAGCCAACTGTAACTCCAGATTTAGGGGTACAATATGTTTTCTGGCCTCTGGGAGTAATACACTTATACACATAAAATAACAATAAATATCCTTTTAAAAATTACTAAAGAAAATAAAAATATTAAAAAAAATCCTTGTAGGATTATTTGTAATGAAACAGAGTGAAAAACTTTGAACTAAAGACTTAGACATATATTGAAAGACAATTGAATTACTATTGGGATTCATGTGGAAAAATTTATGAATCTTCATAAAATATCTTATGTCAGTCATGAAAAATAGCACCTGTCACCTCCAAAAAATAGTAGCCTACTTTCAGAAGAAATAAGATCAAAGCTATATATAACTCATTTACAAATTTAAGCAAGAAGCTGGAACAGATGACTGACTGTAGACCATTCACAAAAATAATGTGAAGAGAGATGAAGATAGTCAAATGACTTAATACATAAAGACAAAAAGAACAGATTTAGAGATAGATGAAGGTCTGTAGCCTGTTAAAAACAATGTACCTCAGTATATTAAATAACTAGGCAAATAAAGGGGGGCGATTATTATTGTAAACTTATCAATTCCGATGATAAAGTCAGTTGGCAGAGCATTTGCTTGATATTAAAAAGCTCTGTGTTCAATCCCCAGAACTTCATTTTTCTTTTAAGCATACATATTCACTCACTTTTTGAGGCTGGGATGCAATTCACTGGCAGAGTATTTGACTATCATGCACAAATCTCTGAGTTCAATAGTCATAATTACCAAAAAATGTATTAGTGATGAGTATATCTAAGGAAATTGTAATCTACATTAATACTTCTATATTATCCAGGAATACTATCTTTCTTACACCAGTGAGAAATACTGGAGAGAAACAGTTCAAGGGTAGAAAATCCAATGGTCTCAGAGGTTTCATTCCATCATCAGCCTATTCCATTTCTATGGGTCTGGGATAAGCATCATAACACCAGGTATGAGTGGTATACTGAACCTATTTATCACATGGTAGCAATGAACCAGAGATAATGGAAAAAACCATGGAAGAACCAAGATTATAGGTATAACATAACTCTAATATATTTCCTGTTTAATCTCTAACATGATATAATATAATAAAAATATAATGTAGATTTTAAATAGGATTATGAAAGTGCAAAGGAGAAAGAGAAGGAAAATATAAACATAGTTTACCACTATTTTTTTTTAAAAAAATTTGTTCTTTAACTTCATATTGAGGTTTTATATCATACGAAAAGGAAACATTTCTAAAGTGTTAAGATTATCTAGGAATGAACAAATGACATTTTAGTTGAATTTTGATGTTATATGTTAGATAAGTATATGTATATGTATATTTGATACTTTTTAACATTTTTATAAATAAAAACCTGAAGATTTTACTAGACATAAAAACATGACAAGCAAATCTAGCTCTATTAAAAATAGAGAACTACAATAAAATAAAATAAATAGCAAATATAAAATAATATTGGAGGAATAAAAACAAACATATCAGTTATTGATTTAAATATAAGATGGCTAAACTACAAGTTTAAAAATGTAAAGTAAAATGTCACTGAAAATCACATGAAAATGTGTTATTTCAAGAGACATATATGAGAAAAACTATGTCAAAAATAAAAGAGTGCATTACTACATTGTAAGAAAACGCACCTGAAAAAATAGTCCAAGGTTTGCAGATATTATTAGA
>JADRCD010028411.1:0-28935 GCA_019843815.1 Montemys delectorum
GGGAAGGGTAAAGAGAGAAAGAAAGAAAAATGGAGAGAAAGCTAGCTGGCAGTCATGCTTTATAACAGTTGTCTGTCGTGTCCAACCTGACACAGCGAGACCATGTTTTTAACTACAAAGCCCAAACAGAGAACTGTGCAGTTGCGTTTGAAGCCAGTTTATGATTTTGTGTTAGGCTGTGTTCTTAGCTCTTGGAGGCTACACAGGGACCACAGGCTACAGGTTGGATACTCAACCTTCAGAATCCAGCGTTTAAAGGAACTTTATCTTCTTCGTGGGAAATGCTGCTTGTGGAAATCTTTCACCTGCCGGGGAATGACTTGGCCTATTTAAAGGATGCAGGTGTGTGGCAGCAGATCCTATTGAGAAGTGGGGCATATCCAGACAGAGAAAAGAGTGCCAAAAGCCACGTTCAGATAACCATTCAAGAGCCATGGTGTTCTTTTCTCTCCCTCAAACACACAAAGGAGCCAGTTCTCAGAGCCATGTCCTGGGGACTAAACTTGAATATATTTTTTTCTTTTTTATTCTTTAGTGAAAGAAACATCAGGTCCTTCTACCACCTTGGAATCCGTGCAGCAAGCTTCCCTGGGAAGGGGAGCTATGGAGTGAGTTGTCCCATTATTCCGAATTTACAAGAGAGGAATGTGAGAAAACAGGTAGGAGAGGAAGGAAGGGTCGTCTGTTCATCGGTAGAGTTGCATATGTGGAGAAGACCATATTTGTTTGGGTAAAGCTAGATGCTACCTGCCCTGAGTGTGTTCCCAGCCTCTTGGCCTCTGCACAATGTCTGTGTACAAGAGCCACATGTGCAGATCATTAAGAATAACTTGCCATTCATTGAAACAGTTGGTGAATGACTTTATGGATAGAGCATCTTAATACACACACCATTTCTTAAATGAATGTAACCTGTTCTCTGTGGGCTGAGAATAAAGTCACACACTCAAGTCAAATAGCTTTGACCATAGCAGGAAGTCTGTATCTAAAAATTGTGCCTACAATTCATTCCTTGGCACAGCAGAACTGTCAACTCTCAGCTTAGCTACAATAGACGTAAAATCCTTCGGTGATGTGAGGGTCATTGAAGTGCAGCCTTATTACAATGAAATCCTATGTCTAAACATTGTTCTTATTTTGGGCTTGTACCACAGAAAGAGCCAAGATTTTAAACTCTACTAAATACAAAACAAACAAATAAAAAGACTTTACATATTTATGTTCATTTAAGAAAATACTAGTAGTGATGTATTATTTTGAAATATACAGTTAATGTATTTGGAGTTATTTGAAATTTATAGTGAGAAAAGCATATGTATTTATAGTATTGCTGTAGACAAGCATCTACATAACACAAGGTAGCGGTCTAAGCCTAGAGCCCAGTGCCCGGTTGCCCAGCCTCCCACTCTACCCAAAAGCCTCACTTTCAGGGTTTGTGTCCCCAAGGATACTGGACTATCCCTGGTCCCTGAGCCAGTGTGTGATCTGCAAATGTATCTTGATCTCAGCTCGGTAGCTGGGACTCTTCCCACAATCAGAACGCTGGCCCAGAGCTGTAGAGCCTGGAACAGCAAGGGGGCAGGCAGCTCCTGCCATTCTAAGATTCCCAGAACACGGTGACAGTGCCCAAAAGGCCAAGGAGATAATTCCGCACCAGTGTTTGTTTTCTAGATTTTTGAGCTTTCCTAACGCCTCGCCATCCCTGCCTGCAGGCCTGGCAGCTTACTACACTACAGAGGAACTGCAGGCCTGCCCAAGACAGCCAGAACAAAGCAAAATGGGAGGGGGCCCAGTGGAATGGATGAAGGTTTTCTGGCTTTGACATCCTGCCCCACCCCCACTCCACAGGACACTTAGGAGGGTGTGGCAGAATTACTGAGAGTCTAAGGCCACCCTGGTTTACACAGACAATTCCAAGCTAGCCTGGTCTCTGCTGACACTCTGGCTCAAACAAAACACAAGAAAGTGGAAAAGGGAGAGAGGGAGAAGGGGAAGGAGGGAAAAATAAATAAATAAAAAAGAAAAAGGGGAGAAGGTAGGGGAGAGGACTGGGAAAGGGAAGAACTTTTCCTTGGTTTCCTTAGCTTCAGTCAAGTGGCCTCTCTCCCCTCTACCTCCCTACTCTTTCCTTATGGGAAAAAGCAGGAAGGAGCCCGATAGGTCAATAGTGTTCAGCAGGGGTCACTTTAAGAGGCTCCTTCCTGACCTCCCCTGTCCCCTCCTGCCCTGACAGGAAAGGAGCTTCTTGCTCTCCTCTCCCCAGCTGGATGACTGCGTGAGCTGTGGACATGCAAGTCTCCCCTGTGCCTTCCCCCAAAGCAAGACAAAGATTAAGGACAGCAGCTGGGGCATGGGAAGTGGCAAGAGAAATAGGTGGTCTTTACTGTCTTGTCAGGATGCATCCAAGGGGCTGCCCATGAGCAGAGGAACCCGGGAGCAAGATGCTGTGTGGTCACCATCACTGCCGAAAGCACAAGACGTCCACTGAGCTAGATTCCCCCACGCCAGGGCACGGAGTGACCTCCTGCCCTCATGCTTCTCCCTGTCCAACAACGACATCTGCAAGTATCTCCAAGATGAGTGACCAAAGCCGGACACTGACTTAGGCATGAGATCTTAACCTGGACCGACTGCAGTTTAGCATCTAAAGAGGCAAGAAGAGTGAAGGAAAAGAGAAAGACATTCACATGATGTGTGTGGTTGTTAACTGATACTGGGAACGAGCCAAGTTGGAGGGTAGCGAACAGACAAGTGGAAGTAGTTCATACGTGTACACCCCTGAGTTACCACAATACAGCAACACAGTTATACAGTGGTAAGCAGTGAGAGGCCTGTGGAAGTGTAGATAAGATTCCATACCTTTTCCCTCCCGGAGGTGCAGGCTTTGCTTGAAGCAATATATTGCATGGAAGATGGTGTGTCCGCATGCCTGAGACTGGATGTGCTCAGGCTTGTCTGAATGATGGCTAAACTAGTCCCCTAGGGCCCTTGTCTGAGTCCTCAGGGAAGGGAAGGCCAAGAGAGAGAATGGGAAGGGCCACTATCTGACAAAACTGTGTGACGAAGCCAGGTTAAAACACTACTCTACACTAAGCCACATTTATCTGAAGGCATCCTCTTTAGTCCAGAGAACATTTACAAGAGGTGACAACAGTGCCCTCAGAGGTGACAGTGACACTCGGGAAGGTGATGACACATGGTTGCAGGGTCTCCTGGCGGGAGGGGGGGGGGAGGACAATTTCTTTCCTTTCTAGGAAGGCTCAGAACTGAGATCTTTTAGGACCAAAGCCTGGAAAGAATGCATCATGGCCTCCCGATTTCCCAGCAGGGCAGGGAATGAGACCCAAGGGCAGTTTGTCAGTTATCTAACACCAAGTTACTCCCCATTTACTGGCCTAAAAGAACAATAGTTATTTGTTCTCCTGCATGGTCTCTCAGAATGGGGTCAGCTTAACAGGATCACCCTAGGTAGGTATTTTGATGAGGGTGGTAAGACCCATCTGGGGGATGGGTGGTTTAAAGACCCACCCCAGGAGAGTCCCAGGAGAGTCCCAGGAGAGTCAACCACACCATCCCTGAGCTGGTAACACCATCCCACACATCAGCTGAGCATTTAGGGTTGGCTTCCATGGGCTCGCATATCTGTTGACTTCCTCGAGGACATGGCACAGCTACACATTACCTGCTTACTTGAACTTGTGCTGATTTTAATTGAGCACATATGATTATGTAGTTCTGATTGTGTTTGACTTCCTAATCCACTGGATTAAGAAAGCAAGTGTCTGAGGGTTTGTTTGGCACGACATGGCTGGAGACAATCCCTGGGAGGCCAGCAAAGATATCTGGTAGTTTGACTTGCTAAGGGCTTGGCTTGCCAAGGCTGCGGCTGGGTGTATCCAAGTTGTAGTGGCCATCTAACACTGACAAGGGCTGAGGTGCTGTGCTGAGCACCGTACATGCCATGTCTTGTTCAATCTTGACTTTTTACAGTCAAGTCTATTGTTCTCTTCATTTTATAACTGAGAAACGTGAAGCTTAAGAGTGATGTCTATTTACTAAGGAAAGGGTCCATGGGCCAGTGAGACCACCTAGCCACTGGGGATGCACAAGCCTGGCAACTGACGTCAGTTCTTGGAACTCACGTGCACATTGTGGCAGGCATGTCCACACATATTAAATGCACATGCATGCACGCACGCACACCAGTAGCAACAACAATCATTTTTTAAAGAAAAGGTTTAGTATATGCTCCTCTAGAACCACTCCAGGTACCAATATGTCTTAGTTAGGGTTCTCTAGAGTCACAGAACTTAGTCTCTATGTAGTAAAGGAATTTATTGATGACTTACAGTTTGTAGTCCAACTCCCAACAATCAACTCCCAACAACAGTCTCGGCAGCAGCTGTGAATGGAAGTCCAAGGATCCAGCAATTGCTCAGTCCCACAAGGCAAGCAGGCGAAGCAGAGAGAGCCTTCCTTCTTCTAATGTCCTTATATAGGTCTCCAGCAAAAAGTGTGGCCCAGGTTAAAGGTGTGTGCCACCACACCTTTAACCCCAGATGACCTTGAATTCATAGAGCTTTCTATGTTAATCCTATGGGATTCGTAGCCACTATTCCTCAAGGTCTCCATGCCAAGATTCAGGTCAGAAACTTGTATCTCTCAGCCTCCAGATTAGGGCCACAGGTGAGCCTTCTAATTCTGGATTGCAATTCATTTCAGATGTAGTCAAGTTGACAACCAGGAATAGCCACTACATATATGTTACTCTTTAATAAAGCAGGCTAGTTAAGAGCAGTTGATAAATGCTTTCACCCAAAGAAGTTCACAAGGGATTTTTTTAGAACTTTCGAGATAAGTAGCAAGTTCTCATATAACATCTGCCTTAGGCTGGGCATGGTGGTGCATGTATCTGATCTTAGAACTCAGGAGGCAAGAGGCAGGTAGATCCCTGTAGGTTTTAAAGCTATCTTGGACTACATAGCAAGTTCCAGGGCAGCCAGGACTACGGGCAGACCCTGTCTCAAACAGACAAACAAATAAACCCCAAAACAAAAGTCTACCTTGTCCTATGAGCAGGTACAATAGTCTGGTAGCTGGATGGACCATCCAGCAAGATTCTCTTATTCTAGGCCTCAAAGGTCGTCTGGGTGGTTTGGATGAGGTTGTCTATTGGCACAGCTGTTCCTATTAGAGGTCGTCAGAGCCCTGTGGGACCCAGGAGGGTGGTCTGTGACAGAAGGGAATGGCAGCCTTCTCTCAGGGCAATTGTTCATAATGGAACCTGGGCATCTCCATGGTGTGTGCCTGATTCCCACAGTGATTTTTCTCTAGCCAACTAGACAGCCTGGATGGAGAGAGATAGGTCTATGCCTACTTTGGGGTACCACATGAAGCCACTGCCCTCATCCCTGACTCCAGACCATAGAGACACATTCAAAGGAGTCTTTCTTTGAATGGAAAAAAAAAAAAAAAACCAGGCATCATCTTTGGACTTGAGGTCAGTACAGACCTCGTTTGCTCCCCCTCTGTCCCCATTTCAATGTTTTCTTAGCCTCGACAAGCAAACAAACGAGGAAACCTTGGCATGCATTCTCTTACAATGATGTTTTAAGAGATCTTTCTGGATCCCACTCCCTCTCAGTGAGGGGTGGATATGGCACTGTGAAAGATAAATGTCTCTTGAAACTGTCGGGAACCACTGAGATTATGTAGTTTCCATAGATAGGGTGTGTGTGGTGTGGGTACATAAGGCAGGGGATCTGATGGGGCATGGGTTCAGCATGTAAAATTTTCCACAACCCAACACATGCCCCTCAAGGCCTGAAGTGATGCTGAGATACTGTATGCCCCTTGGAATGTCAGTGTCTCCAAAGAGCTCTGGAACTTCATGGTTTTCTGGAATTCAGATCATGATGTGAAATGTTTCAATTTTGACCCTGAGAGACTCTAAAGCACCCATTGTTCTTTCTGGAATTTCATCATTTTTTTGGAACCTAGACCCACAATGTAAAATGTTTCAGTTTTGACCCTTGGCAACTCTAAGGAGTCCTTCATTCTTTCCAGCCTGGGAATGACCCTTGCATCCACTCAGCAAGCAGAGCTGAAAGGAGAAGAAATCCACATATTGCCTCGTGAAAACTACACTTGGCTATGGATTCCAATCTTCCCTAAGGAATGGAGGGCATGACGTTATCTCTCAAAAAGATGACTATTTCAGAGCTCACAGTGTACCTGGAAATTGGAAAGGGATGTTGACTCTTCCTGTCCTTTTAAACAATCTTTCCCACCATTAATGGCTCCTAGGAGGCAGATATTGCATGCTCTTAGGACAACAGGAGAAAAGCTATGTGGTAGCGAATTCCAAAGGGAAGGCACGGTGTTTATGATAGTGCAATATTTCATGTCACTCAGAAGTCATCGTTTGTAAAGACAACATGTGTGGAAGCAACTGTTGTTCCAGGGAGGATCCTACAAAAGTTAAGAAGGCCTGGAATCTCTTGAGGATGGGGCCTGGCTTCCTCCATGTTTACCTGTTTGCTCCTCAGCAGATAGAACCTCAGGTCCCTGTTCCACATTATCTCTGGACCAGTGGAGCTGGGGAAATGTGCTTATCCACTCCCTCCGAACTAACAGCAGCATGGGGTTGTCTGAAGTTGTGCTTCCTATGGAAAGAGCACTGGGTTCCACTCTTGACTCCGGTAGACAAGAAGGTAATCATTTGGCCCCTATGAGTCTCATCTGTAATTGGGTTCATTATTTTGTTTTGCTGGGTTGTTGTTTTAGAAAGCATGCATATAAAGGCCTGGCATGGAGAGTATTTTCTAAGCCCTTAGTTAATAATAATTATTTTTGCTGCTCTTTGGGGGGGGGCGGTTAAATTTTTATTTTATTTTGTTTTATTTATTTATTTTTTGAGTCAGGACTTTGCTTTGGATCCCTGGCTAGCATGGTACTCACTATATAGCCAGGGTAGACTTGAACTTTCAGGAAACCTCTGCTGTATGATTGTCTGCATGGACCACCACATCTGGCTTAATGACACATCTGGCTTAATGAAACATCTGGCTTAATGACACATCTGGCTTAATGATTACTTGTAATAGCAAGCTGATAAAGGTGGTAATTGTTCATACCAGATGAACTGAATAAAGGAACTACCAAAATCATTTCATACAGATGTTCATAGCCTTTTAAAAAATTTATTTAAGGTCTCAAATATATATAAAGTATAAAAAATAGTAGACTAGCACACACACAGAGACACACGAACAAATTGCCTATCTTTATGTAATTTTGCTCAATTTACTTAAGTGGCGAGAAATGTAATGATTCCTGTGTTGACCATGTTTTATAATTTTTAAACCTCTTGGGAAATGTTGCTATCTTTTACCAGAAAGGGAAAAAGCTTAACAGGAAATTGTAAATAGTGGTGGCTTTTACCCTGTCAATTTACTGCCTATTCAGAACTTATGTCATCTTAGTCCTTTAGGTCTGTGTGATATGTCCACAAGTGTGTCCATTGCCTGGACCAGTCAGCTCAAAACAGCTGTGAAAGCCTGTCAATGGCATTGGGGTCAAACTACCAGTCCAATAATGTCCTTCCCTTCCTTCCTTCCTTCCTTCCTTCCTTCCTTCCTTCCTTCCTTCCTTCCCTTCCTTTCTTCCTTCCTTCCTTCTTTCCTTCCTCCCTCCCTTCTCCCCTCCCTTCCTTCCTTCTTTCCTTCCTCCCTCCCTCCCTTCCTTCTTTTCTTTCCTTTTTCTTTTCTGAGACGGGGTCTCACTCATTATGTAGCTTTGGCTGTCCTATAACTGACTATGTAGACCAGGCTGGCCTCCAACTCACAGAGATCAGACTGCCACCTCTTGCCTACCAAATGCTGGGATTAAAGGCATTCACTATTACACCTGGCCTGGCTGATAGATGTGTTTTCAACGAGAACAGAGCCTGCTGGTGTGAGCCCAGGCACAGTAGAGCAGACTGAGAGGCCCCACCTGCCTCTTAACCTCCACATCTGTCCTGTGGAAATCAGTGTGCAGGGGATCCCTTCCAATGGGGGAGGACTGAGAGGACTGAAACCCTGCAGTTACCCTGAGTGAAAGGGCCTCCCCAGGAGAGCCTAGAAGCATTTCACACCATCTTGCCTCCCAGCAGGGCTTGTACACCTTCACTGGCTGCCAATCCTCTGCCAGCTAAGGCTCATTGTTCTTCAGTCTTTACTCTCACTGATGTACAAAACATCTCCAGTGAAAACTCACTGCTTCCTTGGGTTTATTTGCTCCTGACAGGACACTGAGTTGAAAACAGGTCCTCCTAATAACGAACAGCCCTGGTCCCAGCACACAGAATATCTTCCAAGCCCTCAGTTAATGATCACTTTTGTTGTTGTTGTTGTTGTTGCTTGGATTTTGTTTTGTTTTGGTTTGTTTGTTGTTGGTCTGTGTTTTGGAGACAGGACCTCGAAGTAGTGTGTGGTTTTGTAGTTCTCACCTTTGGAATGTGCCAGGAAGCCTCTGAGAGAATTCCACATGTAGTATGTAGTCAAGCACCTGGTCACAGGGTGCTGTGCACATGTTAATTCCGCTGCTCGTTCCTTCCAGGCCTTCTAGAAAGGGTGCTTTCCCACAGAGGTAGGTTGATTACTGCAAAACTACCCTAGAGCACAGCCTGTCAACTGCCTGTCACATTCCCATGGGGTCCCTTGTCAGCCCACTGACACCTCCTAGAAGTCCATAATGCCTAGGACCACGACTGGGCCTATGAAGCACTCAGACTTATCTCCAAGACCTTGCTGTTTCTCTGCTTTGTTACTTTCCGATTATTGTGGGCATGGGACACCAATTCTGGGCCCAGAATTGGGACACCTCAGAGGCTTGATAAGTTTTTAAAAGACTGCCCATTTTTAATAAACAACTAACTTGTTAATGAGAGGCAGGGAAGGTAACAGGAGGAAAGGCAGGAATGATGGACAGTTGGTGGCTAGTCATAAATTAGCAAGCTGCCCAGCTCCTAATTGTTGTCACTAAAAGCAAAAACATCTCCTCTTTAGCAAGGATGTCTTGGGGGGGGGGGTTGTTGTTGTTTGTGTGTTTTTGAGACTTGGTGTCTAAGCCCCCCAGGGCAAATGGCCTTGTTTTTAACATCTCCCTCTCAGGCCTCTACCTGAATGCTGGGATTACAGGTGTGAGCCTTGTTTACACAGCAGTAGGGATGAAAGCAGACAGCCACCTGAGCCACTGGCTGGACCTCAGACCTTTCTTAGAACACATTTTTATTCCTCTTGAGACAGGATGTGTTATAAACGGTTTTTGTTTGTCTGATGGTTAAATAGGGGGCGAGAAAGATGGCCAAGCAGTCAGGAGTTCTTGCTGTTCCTCACAGGACCCCCGTTGAGACCCACCTCATTGGCTCAGAACCAAAGAACTGTACCTCCAGTTTTGGGACCGAACATCCTCTTCTGGCTTTCTCAGGACCTTGCATATGATGCGCGAGCACACACACACACACACACCGCATAAGAGTAAATCTTAGATTCTTTTCTTATTTAAGAATAATAAAGAGTTTTCTGTCAATTATGAAAAGTTATATATAGTGAGAATCCCTAAATTTTTTTTTTTGTCACACTTTGCTATGACAACCTTCAAAACTGTTTGTCTTGCCCTTACGCTGAGTTTTCCTGTGCATTTTTATTAGTATAAGGAGACCATGGCTTTCCCTTGTCTGTTTTGAAGTTGCTTTATTCATTATAAATCATCGTATCAAAATATCCAGTATTTTCCCAAATGCAGAAAGACATCAGACAGATGGGAGACAAAAACTTAGTAATTAAATTCTGCCTCTCTCTCAGTTGTTGGCAGAGACCTATATAAATAAAACCCAGTGCCTCTTCCTCTCCTGAAGTGCTGAATGGTAGACGGGGAACACTTTTTGTGTGGGGTCGTTTGACTTCCACCTGAAGAACCTGGAAAAGTGCCCACAGTTACTGGCTGCTTATAGCACCTCAGAAAGTAAATGCTTGCCACAGGAAACATTTTGTTCCTTCTGAACGAATGAAACCCACCAGTCCTGGATACCTTCTCGAATTGGCTAGGTGACTCTTCCCTTGAAAAGATTAAAATAAGGAGCCAGAGAAAAGAGCCCCTGTCCCAAAGCCCTGGGATGTTTCTCTCTGGCTCCTCTTAGCCTGTGTGTGCCTTTGCACAGCTGGTGGTTAGTTACATGGTCCTGTGTTTACGCATGGGTATCCGGAAAAGGCTGAGCTGTGAGTTAGCTGCACCGGGACTGGCCATCCATCTCAGTGCATTCATTTGCCCTTTCAACTGATACAGACTTTCCAAACACTGATTCACATACTGCCCTTGGAGATAGACACACGATGTCAAATTCCTGCCTTGTCAGACATGAAACAGATGCAGGGGGGTCAGGTGGTGGTCCAGGGCCACCCATGAAGTATGTTAGTCACAGAATCCAAAAGTACTCGGGCTAGGCTCAGGTTCCTCTGATCCCAAGCCCAATTGTTCCTTGTCCTCTGGAGAGCACACCCAAATGTGGCCTGTCTCCTAATCTATGTTGGGATACATTTACTGAAAGTACCACTGGCCGAGTGCAGCGCCTGAGCTTGCCAAGGGCTTTGGTTCTATATCGGACTTATTGAGGGCTAGCAATGGAAAATTTCAGAAGGGCAGAGAGTAAAATGTTTCTTGGCTGCTGTAGCCCAGCACCTACACCTGTGCCTGGTATATAATAGAGACTCAATAAACACTAGATGCAGGGTAAGTCTTCGCTGAATTCTGTTACTCATTGGAACTTGAAGCTGAGCCTTGTCTGCCCGACACCTCTGTGAGTCTTCAAGGGCATTTAAAAAGACTTTTGTGTCTGCATGTGGTGACATATATGTATAATCCCAGAACTTGGGACCAAGAGCAGGAAGAGTGCAAGTTCCAGGTCAGCCTGGGCTAAGTAGGGAATCTCTGTCTCTCTCTGTCTCTGTCTCTGTCTGTCTCTCTGTCTCTGTCTCTGTCTCTGTCTCTCTCTCTCTCTCTCTCTCTCTCTCTCTCTCTCTCTCTCTCTCTTTCGAGACAGAGTTTCTCTGTGTAGCCCTGGCTGTCCTGGAACTCACTCTGTAGACCAGGCTGGTCTCGAACTCAGAAATCCGCCTGCCTCTGCCTCCCAAGTGCTGGGACTGAAGGCGTGCACCACCAGTGCACCACCACTGCCGAGCTTCTCTCTGTCTTGATAAATAAATACACCACAAATGAAATTAAAAAGAAAACAGGCTCTTGATTGAGCCTCTCTGAAGAGAGCAGAGCCTCTAGAATGTTCTCTATGTGCTATGCGTAAGGAGTGGAGCTCCACATAAGGACATGGAAGCTGGATGACTAGATCCTGCTCCCTCATACAGAACAGAGCATCAGATCTCCTGATGGCCTTACAGTCACTTTTTTTTTTTTTTTTTAATGCGGCTTCACCTCTGGGTTAGCAGATAGCTACAGCCAGCTGGCTGCTCACTGGTCCTAGACAGAACAGTTACATGGAGGAACAGCTATGTCCCGTCTGCGCACTTACGGCACAAGCTGGGCCAAAGCACAGATTCCTCTGAGCAGTCCATCTAAGAACTGGCATCGTTAAGCCTCTAAGTCAGGCTTGGCAAAATGAGGCTTATGAGACGGCTCTCCTAGGTAGAGGGTTTGGTCATGGAAATGGTCTTGGTAGGTCCTCTGGAACTCATCACAGTGCACCCATGCCACTAGGCAGGCTCTGCTTCCTTTCTTCCTGCACCAAGTCACATACGGAAGACACTTCCTAGTTCCCAAGCAGAAAACTGAAGGCAAATAGATGAATTATAAATCATTTAAAAGTGCAGTTTTACTCTGTTTTCTCGGGGGGGGGGGGGGGGAGGGATGAGAGTTTTACCCTAGAGGCCAGGCTGGCCTGAAACTCACAGGAAGCCTCCTTCCTCAGGTCTCAGGTTCCAAGAATGCAGTGACAAGCAGGGGTCACCACCCCAGCCAGGCACATGCTTGAAAATCTATAAGGAAATGTGCTGGGAGATCTTAAGTGGGACAGAATTCCAGTACTGCTTCTTTTTCAATATCTAGGACATTGTGTAACCACAAGTTACACAGTCCATTTTTCTTTAAGACATATGTTATAAAATGTCTGAAAGCTATGTTATAAAAGTATCTGGAACCGTCCAGATCAGTTTTGGAAATCACACGCTGCCTGTAGAGTGGACCCCCATCTCCACACTGTATCCAGATCAGTTTTGGAAATCACACGCTGCCTGTAGAATGGACCCCCATCTCCACACTGTGTTTTCTTTCCAAGTTTGGAGAAGATACTTGCTCAAGGGCCGAGATCTGGAGGATCCAGAATTCTGTATCACTCTACTAAAGAAGGCCCGATCCTTTCTTCATTGTTAATATTGGGGAGTTTCCAGCCAAAGAGCCTGAGCCTACTAAGAATCATTGACAGACCCAGAGAAGTCCTTTGGAGCCAGCTGTTTCATGTCTGTGCCACACTAGATCACCCAGTGCCGCCACATTCTCTCGGAGGCAGTTCACACGGGTCCCTGGGCTGCTGAGGTTAAAGATGGCAAAGGCCACTAAGACATTCCCATGATCGTATGCTTGAGAATGTATGCCCAATCAGGAAGGAGTAGAGAGCTGACAGATGAGGCTGTCATTAGAGAGACAGCCCTTGGCTGGCTGCTCTTTCCTTGAACTGCAAATGCAAGACTGACGTGAGAATCTCTCAATAGTGAGGCCTGGAGACAGCCACGGAGCTGGTGTGTGTGGATGCTACTCAGCCTCCAGAGCTGCTCTGTAACAGTGCAGTTACATAACCTCGAGAGAACGCGATTATCTCTGGTGAAGAACCCAGGCAAAGGATCCTCATGGGGATAAATGAGCTTAAGGCATGGCACTCACGGATAAAAGTCTGCATCTAATTTCTACATAAGAAGTGAACGGGGAAACATGTTCTCTGGCAATAAAAAGGAAGTTCCTTCATATATTTAATTAAGATTGAGAAATATTTTCCATTGGGAATAGTTCCTGTCCCATATATATATAACATCTGGAATGCTCAAATGGCATTGTCAAATCTTCCTGGTGCCAGGCCAGTGAATGGGTGGTACACACGTTAATACCAACAGTCATTACTGAAGTTTCCCACATGGCTGAATCCAATTAATTAGGCCTAGCCAAACCTGTCAGCCACACCCAGGACCCAGCTGAATAACCCTCAGGATTCAGGAACACCCCTTCGACAAACATTCGTTTGTTACTACCTGTATTCAGTGAATCACTTCGGAGTTTTCCTGCCAGAGCTTCCTCAACACAAGCACTCTAGACCAAAGTCAAAAGCCTCTGCTCTGGAGTTCATGAAACCAATGTTCCTTACATTACTTTACAAATGGTAATTTATATTTCACTTTGACCTATAATTTGCTTACAGCCAAAGATAATGCAACTTATTTTTTTAGGCCAAAAAGCAAAGGACTGGATAGTGTCTTCCAGCCCTATCTGTTTCCCTTAAAGTTGATGTATATCTTAATTTTTCTCTCCCAAGCCTGTGGGAGAGTGTGCCAGAAACTCCTCTGGGCCCTAGGCTTCGTATATGTCTGGGAGAGATCTGCAGTCTTCCAGAGCAAACGCATGTCCTTGGGTACCAAAGGTACTGTAAGTACTCCGAGCCTACTGTCTCCACCAAGGCACATTTACCGAATGCCAATTGCTACCAGGTACTAGGCGGAAAGTACAGACGCCCACCCTTTCTGATCTCTCAGGTTTACGTTCTAGTTGATGCGCAGGTAGGGAAAGAAAATGAAAAAAAGAAAAAAAAAAGAAACAAAGGAACTTCTGATAGCAATAGCAAGTAATGCTAAAATAACTCAGAGGACTGGTGAGTAGCAGCTCAGCGGTAGAGCATTTGCCTAGCATACGTGAGACCTTGAGGTGGATCCCCAGCAGCTCCCAAACAAGTGTGGAGGGGTCATTTGAGTCAGCCTGATGATATTATATATTCTCACATTCTGTTGTACTTCTCTATTTTATTTATTTTTTGAGACAGAGTCTTACTTGACAGCTCTGGCTGGCCTAATTCTAACTATGTAGACCAGGCTAGCCTCAAACTCTGCCTGTCTCTGCATCCTGAGTGCTGGGATTAAAAAGGAGTATGTTACTATGTCCAGCTTATACATCTCCATTTTAAAAGCAACTCCACAAAAACATACAAATATATATATATTCAAGAAGAGATCGTTAGGAGGTCATTGTCCTCTGTTTTTTAGGGGAGGTTATCTGGAGGGATGCTGACATATTGATTCAATCTCTAAGGTAAATGACATGGTAGGTACCCAAACTTAGAATGCTTTATCCATTAACTCAACAACCCCACTTCTAGATACTTGGTCTGTCAATAAAGAACACATGCTCAAGAAGATATGTGTAAAAGATACTTCCGCACAGTTTGTAGTTGACAGCACTAGCAACAACCTGGAAGTTCGTCAAAGAGAAGTAAAGCATGAAGCATTCATACAACAGAACACTTCAGAGTCATTAAAGAAAATGAAGCTGCACTCCAAGATAAATTGTCAGTGAAAAACAGCCAGGAATACACATGGTGTGCTTAATATCCCAACATTTCTGAAAATTATATATATTCATCAATGTGATCCTTGGAAGGATCTTCTGGGCTAGAGATGAAGTGTCACCTAAAAGGCTCAAATGGCAGATGCCTCTGCCAGCTGACAGGTGCTTTCGGGAGATGACTGGATCTCAGAGGCTTTGACCTATTCGTTGTTCTAATCCACGAATGAATTCATAATTTGATTATAAGAATGTGGAAACTGTGGAAGTGGGCTGCGCCGTAGGGGATCTACCTCTAAACTTACTTTTTCTGGCATCTTCCTCTGTCCTCTCAGCTCTCTCTGCTTCCGGATCACAAGGTGGCCAGTCAGTTTTCGGGTTTTTTTTTTTTTCTTCCCCACACCTTCCTTCACAATAATGTTCGGCCTCACTACAGTTCTCTAAGCAACAAATTAAGGTGATCTTGAGCCCAATCTCTGAAACTGTGAGCCAAAATAGACTTTTACTGCTCTCAAATTGTCTATGCAGGCTCATCATTGTTTGCCTGTTTGTCTTGGGCACAGTGAGGAAATGCCAACTAGCCCAGGTATTTAAGAAATTGGTAACCGCTTTTGTCTTTACAGGGGCACTCTACATATTTTTTCCCGTTTTGTACTCTTGTGCACATATTTGGCTATTCAGAAAAGATGTTTTGGAAAAGCACTGCCATATTGGGAATTATACATCTTTCATTTTGTGTGTTCTACCTTGAATGTAAATGTTATAGGTAGGCAAACATACTTTAATCAGTGCTATAATCAATTGTGGGCTGACCTAGTAGATAAACAATCTCAGCCAGGGCAGGGTATAGGGATCAAACATAAGGAATGTTTCAGAACGTTTTCTCTTAGGCTCTTAGGATGACTGTCCTCCTGAGAAGACAGCAGACTTATCTCATCCAGTCAAAGATTTGAACGGCTACCTTGACTAGACAGAGAACTGAGAGGGGGTGGGAGGTGGGGAAGGGAGTCTCGTAAGTTATTTGCAATCTGTCCTTGGGTTCTAAAAACAAACCCTTCCAGCAGAAATGTCATCCCAGCTCTCACAAGTACTCAACTGCTGGGACACTGTGTCAATAGACTGGTAAGTAACAGGATGGAAATCAAGTGGTTTCAGCCGCCTGTATGCTGAGCTAACCCTAGCTTCCTACAGCATTGTGCCAGGGAAGGTCAGCCAAGAATACTCATAATCTGCTCATCATGAGAATAAAACCTGTCTCATGTTAAATAAAGCATGTCTGCATATGTAAAAGTCTTATTTAAAAGAAAATTTGCCATCAAGAACCTGAACTAGTTATGGAAATGACATTCAGTCTCTATTTTTAAGATGCATTAAATATGTATCTTCATGGAGATGTGAGGAATTAATTTGCTTTGGGGCAAAATTTCCATTACTTCTGAAGTGGGTGTGGGAATTCATGCAGGGGCAGAGCTTGGGGAATTGGCAGAGTGGCTGAGGCTGCTGAGAGCAGAACTGCTCATTAGCTCAGGGAACACCCTGAGAGCTGCTGCATGTGAAACTGAGTCAGAGAGCACAACCTGATCACGGAGTGCAGAACAACAGAAACTGCCAGTCATGAGCCTGGGACCACAGCTTTGCATGCTCCATCTGAAATCAAATGCCTCCAGTCTGCTGATTCTGAAGCTGAGATGAAAGGTTTTGAACACTAGCTCAGGAGTCCTACCTCAGGCTCCCCCTACAGCAGCAGGAACCCCTCAGAGAGAAATCAGGAGGAACCCTCCAGATGTCAGGCCTGTCATCTGTGCCTAGGGAAACCTAATCACAGAGGATGCAGCTATTAAAACATGGATCAGTACAGAAGGCTAAGCTAACTTCTGGATCGGAGTTCCAGTTCTTCATAATGAGGCTTCTGGGAAGGCCTTTTTTTCTAGCCCCTGACAAGCCCTTTAATAATCTAGGGCAGAGGGGCTGGTTGACATAGAGTATGGACACTAGGTCATGGAAGTGGGGGACAAGAAGAGAAAGGAGGGAGAGACACGAATGGAGGAAGGGAGGGGAAATAGAGATTCTAGAACTCGTGTGGTAACATCACTGACAAGAACATTCGCTCATAAGTAGCAGATATGTCCGTGTCCTGTGAGGAAATCTGAATTTAAATTTTATTTCTCTTCTTTTTTCTAAAGTTCTTTTGAGTCCCTCAGCCTGAAATCAGATGCCTTTCTTTGTGACATAAGGTTAAAGCCAAGGTCTTAGTATTCAAGCTATCGATTGACTATTTCTTAAATTGTCATAGAATCATAGAAAGGACCTTAGAAGTCTGTACCACTCATTTTTTAGATAAGAAAACTGAAGCCTGGAGTGGTTGGTGACTTGGTTAAAGCTCACAAAATATTAGGGACTAGAACTCAAGCTGTTTTTCCAACTAGCCAAATGACATTAATGTCGCTCACAATTCTATTCACTGTTTTGTATGTTCTATTCCCCTATCTGGTAGAGAAAATGTGTTGTTCTCAGGAATGACATAGGAGACAGCAAAGCTTATATAGAGGGGCCTGTAGAGTTTAATATAATTTAAAAAACTGTTTGTTGTTTTAAAGCAAGGTCTTTTCCTTCAGTACAGACTGGCTGAATTCAAACTCTCGACAATTCCCCTGCTTTAACTTCCTCAGTGTTGGAATTACAGGCTTGAATTACCATTCTTGGCTTAAAGGAATTAGTAAATAGTGAACAGAACAGCTGAGACATTAAAAATTGATCCCAGCTCAACCAAAACCAATAAAGGTTGTCTTCAGAGGAGCAGTGCCTACTAAGTACTACCCAATCATCAGCTAGGATGCCGTCTAGACTCAGTACTTAGTCACTGCAGATAATACTCACAAGGCATCTAATAAAAAAGGAATCTGGTATTTTCCAGATTAGTATGTCTAAACAAATGGCATAATTTGACATTAAGTACATTGCAGTTTACCAGAATTTTCTGGTTTGGCAATTTATCCTCACCGAACCAATGAAATTATTTTCACTCTGGCTGTCTAGGTAAAAACAGAATTCAAAATTTGGTGCTGTGCCTTGAATCACTTCATAAAGCACGTTTCCCAGTGAGAGTGAAACAGCTGGTTGTGCTGAACTAGGGTAAGGTTATACCTCCTTTACTTGGGGTTGGGGTTGTGAAGCAGTGACATTTGGTGTGTATATATATATATCACCTTAGCCATTATGTGATACATAGCTGCTAATGCATATTAGGAATTATACAGGCATGGCTATTTTCTTCCAATATTTTTGGCTCACTAGATACCCCTGAAAAGGTCTTAGATAGTTTACATATGAAGTACAGGGCCCCCTACAAGGGCTCATGTAAGGGGCTTGGTCCTCACCTGATAACATTATTCTGGAAGGTTCTAGAAACCATAGGAGGTAGGACACAGCTGGAGGAAGTAGGTCACTAGGAAAGGCATCTTTGGGAAGATCTCCTTTTCCCCTCGCCCCAGTTCCCAGCACTCACACGGTGGCTCAAAACCATCTTTTACTATATAGTTCTAGTGATTTGGTGATGCTCTTCTGACTTCTGCAGGTAATAGGCAGGCTTGTGATGCACAGGTATCCAGGCAAAACATGTTCATTTGCTTTTCTGCTTTTCTACTGTGTGAGAGTATATAAGGCCTTTGTCAGATGAAGCCTCCTGGGTCTTGAGCTACATAGATTTTCATTTAGATATTACCATGCCCCATGTATTGTTACAAGACATTACCATGCCTTAAGATCTTTAAGTACCTATGTAAAGCTCCTTTGCCTAATAAGTAACATGGTGACAGGTTCCCAAAGCAGGATTTGGATATCTTTGGGAGTTCCACTCAATTCATGACACTTCTATCCCTGCTGTTGCTAAGCTGTTACTACTAATGGATACAATTTGGTTGCACGCCATAAACTAGATGCTGCTCTGCTTTACATTAATGCTTTACATTATCTAAATTTGCCCACAACCCAGTTACTAAAGTCATATGACTTTCTTGAACAGACAGGCCTGTGACTAAGTGGCTGCTGACAAATGGCAGTAATTTAAAAGAAAATTGGGTAACAATGATTCACAAAAACCTGCATTCCCACTCATCTAGCATGACATGTATGCACCAACAAGTTCATTTTAGGGCTGCAGAAGCTGTAGCTCTAGAAAAATGCAGGTATGTGTCTAGAGCCATGGGCAGATGACACTTGCATTTGCAAAGAATCCAGCTACTTTTATAAGGAGCATTGCATACACCAGGTTCAATCAGTTTAAAAACCACCGAAAACAATGCCAGTTAAACTTATGGCTGCTATCCTTAAAATGTAAAGGAACTATACCCAGTTTAGAAAGTTTGACTTACACCCTTCAACAAGATACTATTACAATGAGAAGCTGGAGGTGGAGGTGGGGGTAGGGTAGGGGTGGGGACAATGCAACTCAGTAGTCCAGCACTTGCCTGGCTCGCTCATGGCCCTGGGTTGTTAGCATCACAGAACAAAGGCCCTTGAACACTTACTTAGCTGAGCCTGTAAACTAATTAAAGGGATTTTAAGAAGAAATATAGTTAGGGACACACAATTAGTTATAAATAAGTTATGTAAACATGAAGAATGTAGAAACTTACTAACCCAAATTAAACTGAGCTCTAACAGCTGCTTGCTTCTACCCGTTTTTGCTTGCTTGTATCCTATGGTTACTCATGGTCCATCATTGAAAGGTTTCATCTGCACTGTTAGTTGGTTTATTTTTACGGTTTAAGTCACTCCTTGAATATTTCTGAGGGGACTTAATGCCTACACAGAACTGTCAGGTGACTCTTTTTCTGAAACTTTAGCCTTATACAAACAAAGATGTTGTCAGCAATACTTCCTGAATGTGCTAAATCTTTAACCAACAACTTTAAATATGGCAGAATTTCAGACTGTTATGACATAATTTAACTGCATGTAAAAACCTAATAATTAATATGAAGTACAGAATGGCTAAAAACTATTGGAACTCAACTCTGCTCCATTAATTTGCCTGTAAATGAGTAAGCAGGCTGGACAAGTCTAGACAAGAAATGTAACTATCCAGCTTTTAAGCTTATAAGGAAATAGTATCAGTTATTTATATTTATATAAAAGTTTACAAAAAGTATAGTCTCAAAGAAGATTTCTAGTATTTAGGTTTTTTGAAAAAGCATTTCAGATGAATAGTCCTAGCTACTAGGGAACCTGAGGGCAGAGAATCTAAAACTCCAGGTCATTCTGGACAACTAGTGAGACCCAGATTCAAAACAAGAGATAAAAAGAGGGTTTGTGATTCAACCAGTGGCAGAGTGCTGGCTTACCATATGCAAGGTCTGGTTTCCCTCCCTAGTACTGTAAAAACAAAAGATATAAATAACAGTAAAAAAGTGTGGTACGGCCAGGCGGTGGTGGCGCACGCCTTCAATCCCAGCACTTGAGAGGCAGAGGCAGGCGGATTTCTGAGTTCGAGGCCAGCCTGGTCTACAGAGTGAGCTCCAGCACAGCCAAGGCTATACAGAAAAACTCTATCTGGAAAAACAAAACAAAACAAACAAACAAACAAACAAACAAAGCCCATTTTAATAAAGGTACCATCTATGGAAAAAGCTGTAATTCGTCTGGGATTAGAACTAATTTCATGGAAGGCTGAGGCAGGAGGAAGGCTCTGGGTTTGGAGACCAGACTGTTCAAATATATGAAAAACAAAGTCAAGATTTAAATTTAAATTCTAAGGTATCAAATATGTATAAACTTTGTTGACATTAAAGAAAAAAATTTTAGACCAGGTATGATGGTGCAGGCCTTTAAAACAGCGTTTAGGAGACAGAGGCAGGAGGATCTCTGAGGCCAGCCTGGTATATATACTGTGAGTTCCAGGACTGCTACACACACATACACCCACACACAAACATGTCTCAAACACACAAACAAACAAAGCTTTCCTAGTATAGTATCATACAAAACTGAAATATCTCAAGGAATTTGTAGGCTTGTTCCCTTGATGTTTCAACCATATTTTAAATGAAATGATACAAATTATAGTTGTGCGGGTAGGAAGAAAGCCACTAAATGCCTTTCAGTATGTTTCACCCATAGTTTCATTACAAAATTTAGACCAACTCTATCCATAAATCTAATTCAGAACAGTAAGCACAGTGCTTATCACAGGAACTTAAGGTCATTACTATCACAGCATACACAGTCTGAGGTGTTCACATAGCCTCATCACGAGTTTCACTACACTGAAATCTTGAGCTTACAATTCCTTTCTATGTTTCCTTCATACAACTGAAAATAGCATTTTCAACTAGCTTGTTTTTCTTTATAGCTATTTGCTGATGTAAGACTTGTTCCTCACCCCCAAATAAATTATCTGCAAATAAAAAATCATTCTTTTCTTGTGACTTACAGTTGAAAACAGAAGAGGATCAGCAATGTGTTCTGAATAGATCTATTCAGATCCAATCCTACAGTTTTCTAATGAACAAACCAAACCAAATCAACCCACTTACCTAGCCAATCAGCCAATCACCCAACACACAGACTTAGTGACTTGTTATTTAAATGGAAATAGAACAAAACAGAAGTTTTAAAGAATTAACTTTTATTTTTGCTTAGTTTTATTAAAAAAATAAATATGTCATAAAGCTTTTGTTTCCTTTAGGGAGGAAAAAAAGGAACAAGTTCCATAAAAATCAAACAAGCAATGGTAACATGTCTTAACTTGAAAACGATTGGGGATCACTGGTTTACAAGTTATAATTGAATGAATGACTGCCACAGTTGCTCATTTCTTCCTGCCAATGGCAGCAAACATCAGGATCAACTAGGGCAAAATAAATAATTGTGTGGAAGCCCTGATAAGTGCTTAAACAGACTGATTCACCAAGACATCTGTACAGCTATATCTTGCTTTAAATAACAAAGAAGTTCCCATAAAGTTTGGGAAAATGAGATAACCACAAACATACAAGGAGAGTTTGATATTTGAAGGACTTCTATGGTTTATTTTATCAACAACCACTTTTCACTTTATTCAGGTTTTTGCTTTGCTTAGAAGTACTTACTACTGCTCTGAATTGAGGCAACAGCACATTCACCTAACAGTGCTCTTGCTGGGCCAGTGGCACAATTTCCAAGTTTGTGTTTCTATTAAAGTAAGTAGTGTAAGGTACAGAGTCAGCCAAGAAATCCAGTGCATCTGGCCAAGCAGGCATGAGGGTGAGCTTGTTGTCTCTAACAATCAACTCAGCAGCTATGGCTAAGAGTCTGTCTTACGTGAAGCACAGTACTCAACCTTCCCACCTTAGTTGTAGATGTCTTCTAGTATCTAATACCAGCCCAAGGGTAGGCCTGGAATCCCAAAGGAAGTACTTAACCTTTACGACTGGCTTTAACCAACCAAGCTGCCCAACTCTGAAACTAAGGTAGGCAAGATTGAAAGAGGCTGAGTTTTCCATGGCTGAATTTTAACACAAGTATCACAGTCCACAACCAGGGAATTTTGCTGGTGACAATTTCAAATGGGTTGGTTATTATTATTTTACTTCCTCTGAACAGATCCTGAATTTTCAGGGAAATTCTGGAGGTTTGAGTGGGTGATATATTTCAGTCCTGATCACAGAATGAAAATTTCTTCCCACCTATTAGAATTACATGAACATATACTACCCCAAAGTACAATACACAATGCTCTGGAAAGGTAGTAAGCATGGTAGTATCCGTTCCAGGTGGTTTTGTCAATGTTAAGTAAACAGAATCATCACTTTGCTCACAACCTCTATTTGTTTTGACCAAACTTCTACCAGACCCAAGCGACATTTAATTAGGCTAGTCAGTTTTTGTTTTTGGTTTTTTTTTCCAAATACTTTCACTAATATTGCTGCTACCTATATGTACAAGTGTGAATGAAGAATATGCGCTTTAGTCTTTTCCACACCAAGTACACTAACAATTAGTAAACAATTAAATAATAAGTGGCCATTTTAAGACCCATTTTTTTTTCTCTTAAAAAAATTACTTTCTAGCACTTATTAAAAAATTGGGTCTGAAAAGTATCCTATTTCTGTCAAATACTGTCTCCCACCCAGTCCCACCCAAACCTGCTACAAATGCTGGATTTGAGTTCATATCAAATAACTTAGTAGTACCAAGATTTTCAAATGGAAACAGTGTTACTGACTTCTTCATATTGGATAACAAAATAAGGGTAACTCTGGTCATCATTAAAAATGACAAAAATCTGAGGCTCAAAAAAATTATCCACACAAGAGTCATATAAGTCACTGGTGACACTGCCAGGGTTGACTGGAGGGGGCCTTCTCATGCCGTGACTGCCCATTGTATACCTGCCAGTTAACACTTTGGCCAAAAACATGAAATGGACTCCTTTGGAGGACTTCTTAGAAAAGTTATGAGAGTAGCTTGCCTTCTTTGCAAAATAACTGCCTTGTCCAAACATTGTAGCATGCTTTCCACAGACACGAGGGTCAAAGTTGTGCTTGCAAATTCCATCTACCACATCTTGGGATGTTCCATGAAATAAGTGTCTCTCGTTTATTATTCTGTCACGGCCAGACATTTTTCTGTTCATATATTCTTTTTTCCTAGTACAAAAAATAGATAGGCATTTAGGAGGAAGACATATAGATTAAAATAATAAACAATGCATTCAAACTCCGCTTTATAGTTTCAAGGGTAAAGATATATTAAGCTATAAACGTAAAATACCAAAAATCATACTACAGTTTGTCATAATTTTATTACTATTTACAGGTGTATTAAGATTACATGTGTGCTACTACATGGAAATATGAACATATTTAACTATGCAAGTGTTTACTGTGTTGTACATTTGACAATAGCTATGTTAAGAAATGCTCTTAAGCTGGGCGGTGGTGGCACACGCCTTTAATCCCAGCACTTGGGAGGCAGAGGCAGGCAGATCTCTGAGTTTGAGGCCAGCCTGGTCTACAGAGTGAGTTCCAGGACAGTCAAAGATACAAAGAGAAACCCTGTCTTGAGAAAAAAAAAAAAGACATGCTCTTAAATTTTCATACCTCTGACTCACCTTTTATATTTCTCCCAAAGAAATTGGTTTTGGACTCTCAATATTTGTAAAATTCTGTATTTAAATTCGGGTACAGTTTTATGAAAAAGGTTGTAAATGATTCGATAACTTTTATCCTCTGCAGAAACAGGCACTTGGATGAAGTCCTGAGATGGATGCATATAAACCCACGTTTCAGGGTAAAAGTTTGCTGAAGTTACTCCATCTGGGCAGATGATTTGTGATGAAGTTGCTTCGAGGGGCAGAGAAGCCTGAGTGGGAACCCCACCAAGTGTCCTAAAATGAGAAAAACACTAAGTAAAGCACTCAAAAATTAATACATCTCATATTACATAGTGCTTTGTAATACTGTCCAATTTTATAACTGACTAGCTTAAACACTTACGTATTAATTTTATTTATTTACTTAAGAGAAGCAAAATAAACCCAAGTGTGGTAGTGCTTTGCTACAATACCAGCACTCAGGAGATAGATGCAAGAGAAGTAACAACCTCAGCCCAGCCTGGACAACTTTGTCTCAAAATAACAACTCAAAAAACAAACAACAACAACAAAAAAACCCATCAAGCAAAAACAACAACAGGCTCTTAGAGCAAACACATTAGCTTCTTTCAGGCTTCTTTCCTGTGGAGACAACTCTGAAGTGCACAGCTTCAGAGCGACTTACAGGTATCCTTACTTCTGAGTCCTCCTAGAGTCCTCCTTTGTATATACAGTTTAAAAAAGCTTTGTCTCAAAGGAACAATGGTAATTTCCAGGCTTCTTTCAAACTCTGCTGGCACTAAGCAGGAAAACTACTATCACTACAGAATATGTAGGATGGGAAATAAGGTAGGAAAGGTGTTAAATTGGAACTTCTGGGGTTAAAAATTAAAACCTTTACTTTCTATATAAAAAGTAACCAAAGTCATGAAGCAGGCATTCACTTTCTAAGACTACAATTAAAACAGTCACTAAATATTTTTCCAATTTTACAATTTTAGATGTAATCAAGATGAAACTAGGAGCCTGTTAAGGATAGGTGGGCTCAAGTAATAACGTGGTGACCTATGTTGCCTAATGCATTGGGTTCAACTTCAGGCCACCCCCACAGAGCAGACGCCGGGGGGTGCACAATTCAATCTCTAAACTCAACTTTGTTACTTTTAAAGATGAATTTACATAAATAATAGGTTTTCTTTTTCCTGCCTGGTTCATATATTTAAATCATACTTTCTAGCTTTTTCAAAACAAGGAAAAGGGAAGAAGCAAAGAATAAGGAAATCCTGGCCCTGAGACCTAGTTTCAGTGTCGGGTACTGTAACACTCACAAGGAGTAATGTCTGCCAAGTGGATTTGGAAACTGACATTTTTCAAAAGAGCTTTGTGATACAGAGGTTATAGTCGTATGTGAACATTTGTCTCTAAAGAGCATATCCTACCACCGCTGTCGTTAGTCACCCACTGAACACATACTATATATTTCATACAGCGTCACTGTCACACGAACTGCAATATGGTTTGATTTCCCCTCCTCAAATACACAAACAGTTCAGAGTAGTTAATGATTTGTCCCGATATAGCAGATATATTTTTTTAATCCAGGCCTGTTTCTTTCCATTTCCACAACTTACGATAAAATCAAGCTACTAATTGGTAGATAGGAGCTGGTTTGTCAGACTCTTATGACAACCACTATTACTGGAATCGCCACTACGACTTTTAAAAGATGGCTTGTTAAGAAGCTAATGCTATGGAAACACAATTGCCTCCTCTAATCCCTGTCAGCTTCATGTAAGTAGCTGTTCCTTCAATTCAATGTGCCCTAAAGCCCCTTTGTAAGACAAAGCTCTAAGTGAGTGGATTCAGGACTCCTACAACCCCCATCTGAAATTCAGGGGCAGATTTAAGTAGTTCTTCCAACTTTTACAAGAAAAAACTTTCTTGTCTTTTGGATCATTTTCCGAGAGCTGACAAATTCCTCTGGAGACTTGGCACAGGTATATTTTCCTGTTACAATAGTATTGTTTCTCACTGGCATTGCTTTTCTAAAGAGAAGCTCTACCACTTTTAATCAGTCTCAAAAACTCTGGCTCTTCTTAAAAGTGTCATCACTGTTCTGAACAAATTACAGAAGAGCATCCAACTTTTAGCCCCCAACTCCTACCCAGCTTTGCAAAGGTAGGTACTAGCCTACCTGGTTTTTCATTATTGTTAGGGATTGACATTTCCAACAAAGGTAAGATTCTTCCCAAACATTCTGCTAAGACTTGCTATAGATGTGTATAATGGTTCATCTCACAGGATTCAGAATAACACAGGAAATAAACCTTTTTGCATGCTGTAAAGATATTCTCATGGCTGGTCTGAGTCTCAAGACTGAATAAAAAGGAAGACAGTGAGCATTCTTTTGTTTTCTGACTGCAGATGTAACACGAGCAGCCATCTCACACAACTTCTATCACAGCTCCCCTGCCATGATCAACTGTACCTTAAACTAAGAGCCACAACAGACTGCTTCTTCCTTAAGTTTTGCTTTTGTCAGGTATTTTGTTAAAGCAATGAGAAAAGTAAATAGTTCACATGTATACCTTTGTACTTTGTTCACTCCGTTTCTGTTTACTGTTCCCCATCCTCCTCCTAGACTCCTCACTTTCATGTCTGTCTTACAGATATATTGCTTAATCTGGATTCTACAGAAGACAAAACACGCAATAACTGTCTGTGTGTATCTGGCTTATTTCCTTGAATATGAGCTCTGGGACTACCCACTTCCTTTCAAAAGACTTTTTTTCCCTTCATGGATGAGTAAAACCCATCATATATATAACACATTTTTCTCTATGTGTTGATGAGCACATAGGGTGATTGTGTATTAGTGCAGCAATAAGCACAAGTATGCAGATATTCTACATTCCACACGTGGATAACATATTTTCATCAGGCTAATAGTCTAACTTTACTGAAACAGATATAAAGGCATGTGTGATGTTGGACTTATATCTTCCAGTTGCCATGTCAAAAAAAAGTATGTACGTAGGCAATGTTAAAGTGCACCACTATTTATTTTCTGAGAACACTGTCTCTACTCAGCTTATAGTATTGCAATAGCACACTGCTTATAGCTTTTCAGACTCCGACTTATTCTCCTTGCCTCCCTTTACCATTTTGAAATGTTTCCTAAACCAATTTAAGTACTGAAATAAAAATGGATTAATTTAGCCGGGCGGTGGTGGCGCACGCCTTTAATCCCAGCACTTGGGAGGCAGAGGCAGGCGGATTTCTGAGTTCGAGGCCAGCCTGGTCTACAGAGTGAGTTCCAGGATAGCCAGGGTTATACGGAGAAACCTTGTCTCGAAAAACCAAACAAAAAAAGAAAAAAAGAAAAAAGAAAAATGGATTAATTTTATCCCTCTAGGGAAAGAGTCAAAGAAGCTGTTTGGCATTCTTATAACCATGAGATAGTTATATGAAATAGATGTCTTTTCAGCTTTGACACATACTCCTTCAAGCCCCTTAATTTCATTTGTTGCTTATGCTACATCACCTCAGGTATTCTGGGAATATTAAAGAACAGGGTCCTTTTTATCGGTATCAGAATTTTCCTTTTGTTTTGTTTTGTTTTTTGTTTTTTTTCGAGACGGTTTCTCTGTATAGTCCTGGCTGTTCTGGAACTCACTCTGCAGTCCAGGCTGGCCTCGAACTTAGAAATCCACCTGCCTCTGCCTTCCAAGTGCTGGGATTAAAGGCGTGCGCTACCACTGCCTGGCAGAAAAAATCTTTATACAATGGAACTTACTGGGAATTTATGACCCACATCTCATTTCCTTTGGTTCTTTGAATGTAATAGTTAAATGAATGGAAAACACAAAATACTCTCTTTAGCTAAGATCATGACCTCTGAGATCTGCTTTTGGAACCAATGCCCTTTCTTCCTTGTCCCTATTAGGAGGAAATGCCCTATAGCTGTGGACCAGAGAGCAGATAGGATGCTGGATTTAACATTTTACCCTGTCAATTTATTTTGTGCTTTTCTTCTTCAAACATCTCCCTCTTCTGATTTGCTGATCTCTAGACCTTTATTATCACTATTTCAGACAGTAAGACTAAAACAATTTTTGAAAAGAAAAAGCAAATCTGCCTTCTATAAAAATGTAATATTTATGCTTATATTATTTTTATACTTTCAAAATGAGTATAAAGTAAATTTTTTTAAAGGCACAATCTCTTAAAGTATTTCTTTTCACTGTTTAAAACTTTTCCCAACAATGTAGCATTTGAAAAAGGAATTTTTATCCTTACAGAGAAGCCATGTCTTGCTTCTGTTAGCTCAGCATGCCAAGCTGCTGGTCTTATAATGAGTTCTACTATCTCACCAGGAGGACAGCATGTTCCTAACTACTGGATGGAGACACTAGCTCCAGCTGTGCGAGAGAAATGCCAGCAATAGCGTTTTTATTACTTCTAATTAAAAAAAAAAAAACAAAAAACAACTTAGGTAACAATTTCATTTTCACACATGGACTTGGAAGAAAACACAAGCCAATATTTTCTAAAACTGACCTTATTACAAACTAATTTTGAATTCTAATTTTTTGAGGGATTCTTTTTATTTAAGACAGGGTCTCCCCTTGGTTTCCAATTGGTCTGCAATTTGGTATAGATATCCCAGGCTGGCTTCCTACCTTTATCAGCTATGTACTAAGATTACAGCCTGAGCAACCATGACCAACAACTTGTTTTTAATGGTCTTAGTTCAACCGCACAACTACATTCTTTAAGAGTTTGCCATGAATGACTTGAAACAAAAATAGTAGGAATATGAAAACAGCATTTTACTTTAAGGATCAGAATGGACCAACAGACAGTAAGTTTAGTATCACCTTCTAAACCAAATTCTAATAATGGTATATCTGGCTCTAAAGTAGTCTTGTAATTTGGAAAAATCTCCTTATAAGAAGCATGCTATGTTTCATTCAAATACAAGTTACTTAGTTTTATATAAATATGTTAACGTACACCGTTTTTCAGTTCAAAAACCCAATATAAAACTCATGCTTTTAGGATTGGGTGAATAGTAGTTATCTGAACTCAATTTACTTAAGAATTAAATGTAAAGAATGCACAATTTCACATTCTGGTAATAGTAACCAAGATAATTCTTTTAAATTTGGTATCTAGTAGTGCATTTACACAAATGGAAAGTAAAAAATGAAAAGTAAAAAAAACAATTGGATACTTACTGTAAATATGGGATCAGTATGAAACAGGAA